>LGRX02012285.1:0-44592 GCA_001247695.2 Cymbomonas tetramitiformis
GCGGATGAGTCGCCTTCAGCGCGCCGACTCCAGCGGGCGACTCATCCGCGGATGAGTCGCCCTTCAGCTTGGCGACTTTAGAAAAAAACTAATTTGCATGCATTTCGGTTGCAGGACTTACTGTTACCCTCTTCGTTGAATGACGTGTTCAATTTCTCATGTCGCTGTAAGAGGTTATGTTCGTCGAATATTTCTAAACAAGACGTTAAGGATCTTCGCTCTGAATTCTGGACCTTGAACGTGGCATCTCCTAAAGAGAAAAGTCTTCAAGGAATGCAGAGACAATGGATCATATCTACCCTTAAAAAGTCGTCCGACTTTTCAGATCAAGATGCACCAGTTCTCAAATTTGCCATTGGCTCTCAGCGTGTGTGTCGCAAGTTTTATGAGAAATGTTTGCCGATATCTCATGGACGGTTGACGAAGCTAATAAAGGATTTATTTGCCGGAAGAAAACATAACAGGTAAACCAATTTACAGTTTTCCTGTAGGCTCCCATTCTTTGCATCAGATTCATGATAATAATATACATTTTTCCCTTTTCAGGCTGCACGGAAACAGCAAACAAGTGCAAGTACAGGGCTTGTCATATATTCCAAAAAACTCTCTAAAGGTTTCAGCAGCGAAAACCTTTCTGCAGAAGATTGCCAAAGAGCAAGGTCAGCATCAACCGGACAAGAAAGAAACACATCTGCCTCAAGGAATGACAAAGCTTGACGTCTACGAAAAGTTTATCGAAGAGCTTCCAGCCTTTGGTTCTGAGAGATTCAAGGTCAGTGAGCCATATTGGTATACGATCTGGAGAAAACACTTCAAGTGGCTTAAGTGTCGGAAGATTTGCAAGTTCTCGGAGTGCAAGATCTGCTCGACCGCAAAGCTTCACAAGCAAGTCGCCCCGGCCGAAATGAGAGGTATGTTAGAAAGAAAACCCACTCTTGTTCATGAGAGGTATGTTCAGAAAGAAAACACTGCTTGTTCATACACGTGACCACTTACCTGAATGTGTTTGCGTTGCAGTACGAATCGAAAATCTTTTGCAAGCTCATCGACTGGATGCAAGGGCTGAACGGGAGAAGTACTACAAACACATTCAGAAATCCAGCGCAGCAAAAGGCAACGCGAAGTGGTGGAAATATACTACCATGATCATCGATGGCATGACACAACGTACCACACAATTGCCTCACTTTCGTCGAATGCCCTCTTGGGTCAAAGACAATAAGGCATTGATAGATACCCACTGCATGGGGATACTCATCGAAGGCATCGGTCGTTTTATGGAATTCAATTTCAGTCATAACTACTCTGACAACTCGAACTATCTTGCGAACGTCATACGGCGGGCAGTAGCACGAGTTCATGAGCATCGACGATCGGGTGGGCATCCGTTACCGGAAGTATTGTATCTACAATTGGACAATGTAAGCAGCAATAAGAGCCACTTCTTAATTGCTTATTGTGCCATGCTGGTCAAACGTGGGGTATTCCGCAAGGTGAAGATCAACTATCTGATCGTGGGACATACACACGAAAATATCGATCAGATGTTTTCAAGGTTTTCTGTGGCTTTGAGGAGGCTGAACGTTTGGGACATCGAGCATTTGATGGAGGTGGCTAGGAACTGCTTTAAGGATGGAGTAGTTCCGGAATGTCAACTGATCGATGAGGTGCACGATGTCAAGGACTGGATGCATGGATGCTATAACGAAGTGCGCGATGTCAGCTTCCAACATGCATTCAAGATTTTTTCTGGCCCCACAGGCGACGTGTTAGTGCAGGCGAAACGTTATTCATTCGATCCAGTCTGGCTTCCAAAGGAAGGTGGGGGTGAAGGTATTTAAGAGCAGCCTGCCCGAGGGCTCACCATGCTTTGTCGAGCCTAAATCCATTAACGAATTGAGCGCACGGAAACAAGCGAAGCAGCTTGCGACTTCCAGGAAGTCTACGAGCAATCCATTGAAAGAGATCGAGGATCTTGTCGTTCAATGCAAGAGGAATCTTTGCTTATGCATTCGAGGTAAGCACTGCACTGCTAGCGATTACGATTTGATTTGTCATATTTCAAATGTAAGTGGCCTTCTTAGTTTCTCGGGTTATGTTCTGCAGATGTCGCAACCACCGAGGAGGCGGAGCGGCTTCAATTTCTAGCCAATCGCGCAAATACTTTTCTTGAAGGGTATGTTCAAATGCAACGTGACATTGCGGCAGGAACGTTCGAACTGAAAGAGAAGACATTGTGGGTGCTGCACGAGGCTCCCTTTGAGGTTACTGGACCCATGATGCCTGTTCCTTCGGGTGCTTTGAGCGCGAACGGGCGAGATGCGGAAGTACTGATTGTCGATGAGCCAATGGCTGATACGAATGATATTGAACGTGGATACACGGATGCACAACTGGCTGATTACGTGCAGGGCCTTCGGGACTCCGTGGCGGTTCACGTGCGCCCAGTACCTCGTCCTATCTACATCGGGGCACAAAAAAATACCATTGGAAGACGAGCTCGAGATCATCTTGCGCAATACATTCTGGGAGAAACTGACGACCCGGACTACGATGTGAGCTACAGCAAGATGAAGAAAGGTAGCATGGCTGTGTTGATTGCTCCCGAATCCGAGAAGACTGCCCGGACGGAATACCCGTTTCGTATCGCTCTGGGAAGGAGCCGAGGATGGTCGAGATATCTGTACCTTTGTGAGGTACAAGAGCAGCTGCTAAATGAGAAAGGTGAGAAATGTTTGTTGATGTGATTGCGCGCGCAACCTGCTTTTAACATCACAACGTTTTATGTCAATCTAATATCTCTTTTATCTTCTTTCTGGTGCAGGAGAAAAATGTTTGCGGTGGTTGACTTGTGGTACATTTAAGCTCACGAGCGCCTCCCAAAAGGAGGCCCAGAATGCAGACTCCCGGCTTTCGAAGGAGAAGGCATCGAAACCTGAAAGTTTCCGGCTGCATCAACGTACCAAGCAGGTGGCGCCGTATACACCAAGCGAAGTATTAGTAGCATGGGACTGGGACACGGAAGAGGAGCGCCGAAAGATCAATGCAAGCACACAGCGATGGATCCCGGGTGAGCAATATGACTTGTTGGTCAAACGAGTCATCGCCAGCGACATGTCAAAGAGCTTTGAGCCGCCCGAGCATAGAACACCCAAACTCTTACTGCGCGACGCAATCATGCCATTAGAGGATAAAGAGGATAAAGAGAACGCGGAGGCTGAAGAGGGTGAGAGTTCGGACGAGGAAGCCTCTTTGTCGTCCTTGTCCGATGATGACGACCAGATGTGTGAATAACTCGATCAGTCCGATGAACTTGTATATAGAAGTTGTAAAACAATAGTATATATTGTGAATATCTAATGTTGAACTATCGTGGTATTACCACGTTTGATTTCCTTGCACTCATTTTACCTAGTTCATTTTCCTTGCACTCAGATTGTTCGGACGCCCAAGGAATCCTTGGGAACGCGTATCACATGGATGGAACAAACACCACATGTCTGCATGGTCATATAAAACTTGCTTTCACGGCATCCCTGTTCATTTTTTGCTTACGCTCACCATCCACCCACCTCCTACCAACATTCCAAGAACATGGACGCTCAGCGAATCAACCTGACGGTCGATCCGAAACATGTTTTGTTTTTATTGTTCTGCCCTTCATCCGTGCGAGGTACGATAGGAGAAGGCAAGCGCAAAGGGATTCAGTTGCTAGAATGAGAAACGGCGAATGCCCAGAGTGTATGAGGAAGTATAACAGGCCTATTTGGGAGGACAAGAATCGATGGAACGATTTATGGCATAAACATTTTCATGAGAGGCACGACCCCGTGTGGCGTCGAGCCTTGGAGTTAGAACCAATCCGTCCCCGTTTTCGTCTGACACGCCTTGGCCGCCATCTGTTATAACTGCAGAGTCACCCGAATTTTCACCCCGACAATCTCGATTGATGACCAGGTATATGTTTCTTTGTTTCTTTGTTTCTTTCTTTCTTGAGCAGGATTGCCTTGCTATCATCCTAGCCACAAATTCTTATCCACATGTGAATTCTGTGTGCCCGCAGATGATGACACCATAGAAGCCAGTAAAGATGGATGGCCAGGTATGTGTTTCGGCGTGTTATGCATCCCTATTCATTTTTTGCTTACGCTCACCATCCACCCACCTCCTACCAACATTTCAAGAACATGGACGCACAGCGAATGAAACTGACGGTTGATCCGAAACGTGTATTGTTTGATATTGTTCTGCCTTTCATCCGTGCGAGGCACGATAGGAGAAGGCAAGCACATAGCGATGCAATTGCTAGAATCAAAAACGGCGAATGCCCAGAGTGTATGAGGAAGTATAACAGGCCTATGTGGCATAAACATTTTGATGAGAGGCACGACCCCGTGTGGCGTCGAGCCTTGGAGTTAGAACCAATCCGTCCTTGGTTTCGTCTGACACGCTTTGGCCGCCATATGTTAAGCACGCTTTGGCCGCCATATCCTAAGCATATGCTCGATTATCTCGATCTCGAATGATGGCCAGGTATATGTCTTTCTTGAGCAGGATTGCCTTGCTATCATCCTGGCCACAAATTCTTATCCACCTGTGAATTCTGTGTGCCCGCAGATGATGACACCAAGCTCCTCGCACACACATCGCGGTGCATTGGCTACTTTGAAGAGGCACACGTAGAATAATAACAATAAGAATAACACATAGACTTCGATATGCAACGAGGTTGTGTCATTGTGAGATGACCTTTTGACAATAGTAGGGTGAGATTTGTACTTTTTATGTAACATGTCTTACGTTGGTTTGTAAAATGTCACGCATTATAAAGCCTGCCTATATCTTCATCAGCATTCATTTCTCGCTTTCGCTCACGATAGACCCCACCTCCTACCAGTGAGCGACACACCCAGATGCCAGACTACTACTACATTGTCCTTTTCCGTTTTGTGCTTCCCGCCATCCGGGAAAGACGCCGTTCCCGCGAGGAATGCTTTTTGCACGCATGGGTAGAAGAACGATTTCTCTGGGCCCTTGAAACACGAGTACGCATTACATGCCCCGATATCCCTGGCACATTTACCTCAGAAATCATTGTGTTTCCTGTGACACTTGCGCGGTTTTTTTTTTCATCCTCGGAGAATTGTGAACGACGACGTCGGCGGCTTGAGAGTCAATGAGGCGTCCTACTTTAATCGGACTAGCTGGATTTCCGGTATGAATTTGTATCGCAGTTTTAACGAACTCCACCGACGGTGGTTATATGATCACCATTGGGCCTGGTGCAACGGTTGGTTTCGCAACCTCCTTGACTATGACGCTGATGGTAACGAATTCGTCTATGATCGTGAATACGACCGGCCCTGTTGCGCTGATTGCGGAAGGTCAGATTCACTTGTTATGCGAGTGACTTACCCACATCGATACATATGTGTCGACCGCGCGAGTTGCGAGTTCTGGCAAGATACCGATGATACCGAACTCCCAGAGTTGCTGTCCTCCGACTCCGACTAAGGTATACATAAAGCTCAATACCTCTTACACAGCCTTCATTTCTTGCTTTCGCTCACCATCGTGCCACCCCGGCCACCTCCTACCATTCTGAGAGCCACCCGTCTGATGACAGCCCACGGCCACTTTCTCCTTTTCAGATGCGGCACAGAGGTCACCGATAGAAGTGTTGCTAGCATTACGAAGCACAATCGAGGTCTTACTGACAACACCTTCGACTAGACGTGAAGAATTACAATCGCTGACCGTCTACACGGATGTGCCCGACAAGTGCAAAATCTATATAATATGGGACCTAAGAGAGTGAGAGGTCTTAGTTCTTAGGTCCCATAAGGGAGTGGCGAGCATAGCACAGTTCCAGATGCTGTGATTATATGTGGAGATTTCGAAGTTTGAAGCTAGGCTGCAGCGGCACGCGTTCGCTTTGAACAATCTCGACTTTTGGAAGCCCACATATCATCACAGCATCTGGAACTGTGCTATGCTCGCCACTCCCTTATGGGACCTAAGAACTAAGACCTCTCACTCTCTTAGGTCCCATATTATATAGATTTCGCACTTGTCGGGCACATCCGTGTAGACGGTCAGCGATTGTAATTCTTCACGTCTAGTCGAAGGTGTTGTCAGTAAGACCTCGATTGTACTTCGTAATGCTAGCTACACTTCTATAGGTGACCTCTGTGCGGTCATAATGTCGTCGTGATCTCGAGTTTCTGACGCATAACTCCTGTCATTCATTTGCCTTTGCAGGACCATCTGTTACCGGAAGCATTAAAAGGTGTACTTTCGTTTCCGTGTCGTTGCAAGCGATCATGGCCTGGTGCAACGGCTGATTTCGCAATCAAGTTACCTATGATGGAGATGACAATATATTTTATGCTCGCTTATACACCTGGGCTTGTTGCCACGATTGCGGTTCTCAAAGCACAGTTCTTGAATAATGTAATAATGTAATAATGTAACATACAATGATTATAAAAATGTGAAGATCGGGGTTCTTATACCATTGCTTGTACCATACACGTGACTTATGATATTTTTGTTGCCCGCATCGAGAAGAATTGTTTTCTAGAATAGATGGGTGGTGGCTAAAGCCACCGATTGAGATTCGACCATCAATTCAAATCAAGACGAGTCATCCGCCGACAATCGACAAGGTCAGTGCAGATGTACCCGTCGCCAATACGGGTAAGATCCATATCAACGCGTCGGCATCGACTGCAGGCAGGCCTCATAGACAACTCGTACCGCGACGGGTAGATCCATTGAGGATCTACATGCTCGTTGTAAAAGCCGTTGTACCAGGCCCAATGATATTCACGAAGCCATCGTTTTTTGAAGTCGTCGAAATCGATGTAGTCTAGCCGGAATCTGAAGTTGTTTGACATGCCAGGTCCTTGCCAATGGAACCCTTCATCGTCGTAATATGGGGCTTCAAAGTTGGAGGTAGGGAATATCTGCAAGAAATTTCCCCAATCACGAACATCCCCCTAATCGACTTCGAGCAGATCACGTAATTCATAGAAATAGTGAGCCAAAGTTACAGGCATCCAAACATCACCAAACATGCCCGAAAACGTCAAAACTTGTTCTTCCAACGCCCACAAAAACGTTCTTCGACCCATGCCTGCACAAAGTATTCCTCACGCAATTGACGCATTTTCCGAATGTAAGGAAGAACAATCCCAAACAGGACGTAATGAGTATCCGCCATTCTTGATAATGCAAAGATGAAGCGGTGTGTCTTCCAGGAAGAAATGGAAAATGATCCTCCTAAAGGCCTCAAGCGATTTAAATATTGCCAAGGAGGGCTTGGGCCTCTCAAGGTAAATGCCGCAAACCAATAGGATGAAACCAACAATCACAAGATTGGCCAAGATAAGATTGGCCAAGATAAGATTGGCGCGGACAAATGTTGGCCCAAGATTGGCGCGGATTGCGAGTTCTGGCAGGATACCGAAGTCCCACAGTTGCTGTCCGACTCCGACTCCGACTAAGGTATAAAAGCTCAATACCTCTTACTTAGCCTTCATTTGCTGCTTACGCTCACCATCGTGCCACCCCTGCCACCTCCTACCAGAGAGTGAGCGACGCGCCTCTGCAAACTCGTGATGCCTCCAGTGTTAAGGTTTGGTGTGCATCGGAATCGTGCCAGTATCGATGTAGATGCCATTCATCGCCATGTGATGGTGCACACGCCATGCCCCGAATGCAATTTGCACCAGTGGACTTTGACAACGATGGCAAACCGCCCTGTCCGCCGCCCGCCGATGCCTCACAGGCATGATCTGATAATGGCTATGTGGCGCTTTACCCGACGAACTCGGTTTTATCTGTTTTTTGAATTGGTAGAGCCGGAACGCTATCCCGATCGCGCTGAATATGCACGGGGGGAAGCGTGGATGACTCCGCGATTAATGGTTATTCCAGTCGACGTTGTACGCCTATTGGTCTGTTGGTACCAGAATGACGAAGCGACACCTTTCGACGAGTACTGTATCAGTTGCGATTGCCTTAGTTGAGCAGGTATAAAAGCTCAATACCTCTTACTTAGCCTTCATTTGCTGCTTACGCTCACCATCGTGCCACCCCAGCTTGACACTAGCAACTAACAACTGACCACGCTCAGGCAAACTCGTCATGAAATGCGATTATTGTGACCTTCCTGCAAACGTCCGCATATGGTTTAATGCTGGTTCGTATCTTGTTGCGATAAATGAGCATACCGAACATTTCGCGTGTATGCGTTGTTCTTACGAAATATTCATGTGCGAGGAAGCAATGGACGACGAAGACGGAGTATACTGGGAGCTGATAGATTAGTAGACCATTACTTTCCGGCGTCTGAAAGGCGTGGAATGAACTAATTCGAGATCGCTTGCCTGGTAGCAACTTACGTACTTTGCAATGTAATAGTAACGCTATGATATGTTGTACGACCAGCTGACTTATGGCTTTTGCGACATATATATATTGTAACACTACTAACGCTAGCAAACATTCTACTTGTAATTAAACGAATATACACCGTTCATGCAACAATACCCGTGTGATGATAGTTGTATAGCCGCGTTTTTTGACGCGGGGCTTGTGTTTATGAACACACCCAATCCAAAAAAGATATCTCTCTCCGTTGATTGCTCGATGATCACTCGAACCACAATGGCAAACCGCATAATGAAGGCATACCGTACCGCATAAACGCATATCGCAACCTACGTGGTTGCCACGTGTCTGCATTACACTGCGCGTTATGATGACGTGGCAGGTCACCCGTCGTCTATAAACCGAGAATAGTAACAGAAAAACACCGTCTAAAAACATGCATACTGGTTCACCTATCCCCAATAGTCTGTTATACCCCTAGCTAATGCATTTATAGCATGCCCCAACCAAATTTTGAACTGCTACGCCTTTTAAAGGTTCAAAAGCGGGGTGTATCTTCCATAATTTTTTGCCAATCGTATATCGATCCTTTGCCACCATAGACATGATATATCTCAAGGTATGCATGTATATTAATCATGTTTGGGTCAAAATACGACTTGGATAATGTATATTGGACACATCACACGAACGCGGTCACATGGGTAAGATATACACATTCCTTAAGTATGGGGATAATTTCGCATTTTGGGCGTGAGTCTTGGTCCATTTTAAGCTTTAAGGCTAGATCTTTGCCTTGGTGAGCACTTCAGTACTTTAATATGACTTCAAAGTCTCCTTGGGATTTTTGGGGGATTTTTTGAACGGTTAGAACTACCGCTAGAGGTTCTAGAATACGATTTTCAGACCCTGATAATGATATAAATATTGAATTTCGACGGTACTACACCATGGCATGCGCATATGCGGCGATTAATCCGGCTAGTATGATATTAAAGGGCTTACAAAATTAGTTTTGGTCATATTCTCGAGGGTTAACAACATACGCACCAACCCGAGCTCGTGTAGCAAGGCCCAGAGTTGTCGGTACCCTAGATCCTTGTGGTAGGATCTGGCATTTTGATTAAAATTCTGTGAAAGCACCCACCCAAACCACGCTAAGATTAAAGGTCAAACAATAGATATTTCAAACAAAGAAATGTTATAGATAATTCAAAAGGTTCATAAATATCGCCCCAAAGCATATGCCGGGCCACTATATACGACATACAAGGTCGCCATGCCCATTTGCGCTAGATTCTTGTGGGAGGATCTGGATTAAGGATAGTAGCCATTGGCAGACAGCTTTCCATCCCACCTACTGCCAAAGTTCCTACAGATGACGGTGAGATCACACAGCTTCGCCACATTCTACTTCACGAGTGCCACTCAGCCACTATTTCTGGTAATGTAGGCAAAAATTGCATGCTTCATTTATTGCGTAGCCGATATTACTGGCCAGGAATGACGAAGGCAGCCATTCAGTACATTCGGGAGTGCCCCGTGTGTCAACGCCAGACTCTCCGTTGAACGAGGAGACACAAACCTTATGGTCAGTCACATATACGATATTGTGTGCCTAAGACAAAATGGCTTGATGTATCTCTTGACTGGATTACGGACCTGCCTATCACCACTAATGGGCACGACAGTATATTCGTGGTAATGTGCCAATTCTCTCATCGCTGTCATCTCATTCCCTTCAACATGACTTGGACTGCTCAGCATACTGCTTCAATATATATGCAGCATATCTTCAAGCTCCATCGTCTTCCGAGGAACATCATCTCAGATCGAGACCCCAGATTTACTTCTTCATTCTGGCAAACACTGTGGAAATCTACTGGTACGAGATTGTCTATGACGTCTTCACACCATCCACAGTCGAATGCAAGCAATGAGAGAAGCCATGCCTTCATCGAGGACATCCTCAGGTATTTTTCATTTTGTTTGATGCATGATTCACCATCCTCTGGTTTATTAATTGATTAGATAGTATTTTTTCTCCTCAGGTGTTGTTGCAATGATACTTCAGTCAATTCTTGGGAGGACAAGTTGCCTCTGGTGGAGTTTGCAATTAATAACACGGTTTCTGCTACAACTGGTTACACACCATTTTATCTCGACTCGATGGCGCGGCCACTTTCGCCTCATGATCTGGCAATCACTATTCCGCCAGAAGCTCCTGTTCCAATACAGAATGCTATTCGAGATCATTTTGACAAGTACTCGGCTGTACATGCCAACGCTGTAGATAACATTTCCCGAGCAGCAGAGATCAACCGAGCCAGATTCAATAAGACTCACATGCCCCGACAATTTGCAGTAGGGCAGAAAGTTCTTCTACGGGCTGAGTTTATTCAATGGACTGGTTTGACAGAGGCAGGCAGACACTTTAAGCAGCCATACATTGGGCCGTTTATCATATCTAAAGTGCTCAGCCATGGACGTGCTTATGAGTTAGATTTCGGGGATCTCGACATTCGTATCCATCCGGTTCAGCCTGTATCCAGAATAGAGCTGTACAATGACTCAACTCAAGCACCTTTGCCTCTGCCACAGATGATCACCGAAGAAGGGCAACCACTGTTTGAGATATCACACATACTCTCAGATAAGATCACTAGAGGTGTTAATTACTATTTAGTGCGATATGCAGGCTACGGCCCTGAGCATGACACCTGGGTCAAAGCCACAGAGCTGACCGATGCGGCAGACATGCTAGCTGCCTATGAAGGCTAACATTATATTAAGCCTATTGCCCTTACTTCTTGTAATATATACTAATACATGTCGATCATCTATATACCTTGCTCTTAAAGTTCTGTCATTATGTTGCATAAGAAGCAGGAAATTGATCCTTCCTTGCTAAGGTGCAGTGAGCCTTGTACAAAATCATACCCTTGCACAGATACGCATACATGCGGGTACCATATCTGTGGATAAATAAAAACTGCTATGCTACCTTTGCCAGACCGTGGTTTGTCATTCGGATCTTATGGCCAGTAATCCGCAGCTACCGGATACTGAGGTGGACGGAGTTGTGATCCTGAGTTATGATTGACATACACAACTAAAACGAATTTCACATTAGTACGTTGTCGAATCCAATCTATGAAACGTTCGTCAGAGCGCGCGTACCGGACCGAAAAATAAAAGGAGCACTGGGGCAGATCGCGGGTGAGGATTTAAAGTGGACTCATAGAGACCCTCCGATATCTCGTTAAGCAGGGCCCACTCCGTTTGCATTAAAAACAAGCCGAAATTTCGAATATTCGGAAGGGGCTCTCCATAGTATTCCTGTGAACTTCGGGGGAATAAGCTCTCTGAAGGGAGGAAGAGGTGGATGCATTATATAAAGCCGTAAAAACGTCACTCTGAAATACGATACGAACGGCAGCGCTATATCTATCCGTAACGTAAACCTCGGAAGATACCTTGAAACGTCACTCTGAAATACGATACGCAATTCATGGGGGCTACATCCTAAGAACCGTAAGCCTAAATGCCTAAGGTGAGGGTTTAAAGTGGACTCAGTTCCCCCCAATATCCTAAAAACACCTTGAGGGACGCCTCATCGGTGTAAGAAGACTGGTACCAGCTCAACAACAAAGCCATCAGTACAGTCATAATATCTGTCATCCACTCACCATGAGTGACATTTGTCATCGAGAGGCCGAGTACGGCATCTCGATGATGAAGCAAGACAAGTTCTTGAAGAACAAACTGTTCTGAGAGGACGCGTCTTCGCTTCAAGCATGAATTGAACAACATGCGGGTATCAACAGGCTAATTCGATCAGCCGATACTGTTAGTTCACCCAATGTTCTCGGGTTCACAACCCGATACAGTGGTAACGCCTATGAGGCGTGAGGACATTGAGGTATATGAGGAGCATTGCGCTCAAGCAGATGATTCTGGACACCAGAGACTGCACTCATACCCACTAAATACTTGTTGCGAGTTGCTACAGTTCAATAGCAGCCGCAAAGTCTGAAAGGTTGAATATCAACCTTGACACACAAAGTGTAAATATGCACAAACCAACAAAGAATGGAGCGGTATGGGGGGGCGCACTGCGGTGAACTATTTCCGCATACACTATATTTGCAAAATCGAGTCATTGCCGCAGAAAATGTGCAAAATCGAGAACTCCCAAAGAACATTACTCACAAATACCGACGGGACCACTTGTGAAGCAGCCATACATTACCAAACAACATGGGGGAAACGGGAAAACAGAGAGCTAGGAACCAACCGTACCGTAAATTGGAGCTTTGAATCTCACGGGCTACCTGCACAATCTCCGACACGCCCACAAACCGCGCTTTCAGTTTACACATAAACAATGAAAAATAGTGAAAAGTGAAAAATAGTGAAACGTATAAAGCTGGAGTAGCAGGCAGTTCAGGTCTGCGTGCAGTGCAGATGTGCAGTAGTGCAGGGTGGGCGCTCCTGGTGAATAATGAATGTAACGTTGGCAGGCGCGGAACCTATTTGGAACGGGTGCTCGGTCAAACACTCATACCGTCATACGCGTGTCCGCGGCATTCTCGATTCAGGATTAGGTTCCATGAACCTGCTTCATGGATAGTAGGAAAAATTAACGATGAGAGTCCAGGAAATATCCGGATCTGACGCCCGTAACCATCTAAGATTCAATCGGACGATAACCTGATTTTTGGTTGGAATCTAAAACATCATTGGCTCGAATTTTTCGAACCAATACCTGGCCTGAATGGAAGATCGGGTATGAAAAAATTACGAATTTAATGAGGTACTGTGAATATGATTGGTCAGATGAGCAGCGTCTGTGAGCTCCTCGCAAAATCTGGAGTAGGACAGCCGACGTCTGCAATAGGACAGCCGACACGATGCGGCAGATCGGCATTTCTGAATCCGAAGGCTCAAAAAGAGCATATTACGCGGCTTAATAATATAGATATATAACATGTCTTAGTCTCTTACTTGTTCAATGCACTGTTTGTCTTTATTTTATATTTGTGATCCCCTACACGAAAATAGGGACAAGTCCATATGATTCACAAAACACCTGGACCCCGCATGGACCTTGCATGTACCTTTGACGGAGCGGCTATGGATTGGCGCTAAAGGAGTGGTCATGCATCTCCCCCTAGTGGTCCATGTGTGGTCCACGTGCGCTCCATGCGGTGATCAATCACGTGGACTTCACATGGACCTTTCCCTATCGGTCCTTTATGGGTCCATGTGGTGCTTGTCGTTGTTGGGACACCCTATGGACCCGGCGTGGACCATCAAATGGGGCGATATGGGTCCAATGATCAGACACAACAGCCCGTCAAACCGTCAAACGGCAGCTTCCTAGATAACGATGATAATTTGTACCAACCATTTATTTCATAAACTATCGTAGTTTATTTAGAATGTAGTTCATTCCAACACAGGATCATTTGTTTTGATTATATTCATCTCCACCAAAGGGAATGTAATTCCGGTGTGACTGTTCTATGTCTACCAGTGCAGGAAACACCGTTCGGTATTTCGCCACTTTTTCAGCCTGCCACTGTTCCACGACCTGGACGTCTACCATGTGAGCGAGTGAATATGGCCTATGCCTGTGAAAAGAGTTAAATCCTTTGCGGATGAGTATACAGTTGTCTGCAAACTCAATGGAGGAGATTTCGTGCTCCACCCTTGAGAACAACATCAGATGAGGTGAGTTTTGAATACGACCATTGATCACGTGGGTTAAGTCCCCAAAAAACTCCAAAACGTTACCAGATATTCCCGTACCCGTATTGTTCAGAAAGTATCCGTATATACTTGCACCAGGTGCATTCCAATAGCTAGTCTCTGTATCCTCCACGACATATAGACCTCCTGGCTTAACAGCCGGAAACAGCTTGTAGAAAGAAAAGAGTATATGCCAAGGCACGTGACTACCGTCGTCAATTACCAAGTCAAAACTCCCACCACTCTTGTTCACGAGGTTGTCCAGGGATTCAGAACTGCTCTGGTCGCCGTAAAATACGGTAACGCGTTCTAGTGTGCTCAGGTGACCCTCATAGTTTTCTGAAGCTCCATATGCAAGACCGTAGATGTGTTCGTATCGCAAGAAGTACCGAGTCCATACTTTTAGGGAACTTCCATCACGCACACCTATTTCAAGTAGTCTGACTGGCTGTTTTCGAAGTAGGGCAAAGGCACTCTCATAGAAACGTTGATAGAAGTGACCAGCGGAAAATTTGTCCGTTGCGGTACCTGACGCGGCTTCGTCCAAAGTGAGGATAGAATTACCCGCGTCGACATTTGTACCTTTGTTTCTTTGCTGGAGGGCGGCTCTTCTCTGCATCACTCTTTGGTGTACCATAGCTCTTCTGCCAAGCCCTGCGTATGGCGGTTCCAAGCGCCCCGGAAACCTTCGGTAAAACAAGTGCACACTGTATGAAGAACGAACTGCCAATATAGCAAAACGCGCATACGAGGCCAGAAAATTCGTGTTCGGCACACACACACGCCGAAAGATTGAAGTAGGCGACAAGTCACGGGCTCATCTCACTTGAGCGAAAATCCATCCAACACTTCAAACGGGACGGAGACCGTTCGTCCGGCGATGCTCCAAAGCGTAAACGCGAGTATGACCGTAACGCCGGGAATAGTGATATATCGGTGGTAGAGTCTCACACAGGCGCAGCACTTTTATCAAAGAGTGTTCCGGACTTGCCTATTGCACATAGAGTTGATGGAGGATGGATCGCCTGGCCGAACTCACGTTTGCAGGAAAGTTTGGATGATTTTCTTCGAAACGTGCGGCCTTCACAAGTATATGTGTCTGAGGCACACTGGATTACGGTTCGCAATATCGCGCGCAGTTCACCAGAGTTTGAACCCGCATCAGAATCTGGTTTTAACGAGGAGGATTATTCAAATCACCTGGTTGCTATCACCGACCTGATAGAGTCGCAGGAGCGTGTGCGTGGTAATGCCACTGTCTCAGCCAACGTGAAAAAGCAGTGCATCGAAAAATTTCTGGAAACAGCGAAAGCGAAGCGATATACTAATGGGAAATGGATGTTGTTTCCTTTCATGGAACTACGAAGGCACGACGTAGATTCGGTGTGGGACAAGATTGCTCGAGCAACGGTTGCTGGAGAACTGGGGTGGAACCTCACCATTACTGAGTATACGATGAGATAAAAGTGATAGATAGCAAACTCGTAGCTGATATAAGCACGTGAGAAAAGAAATACGAAACCCGGGGTAGGCTCCTAGTGTATGTGTTATGCCGGTCGCACCATCCATGGTTATACAACCTCCCATATATCGAACTGGGTCACATGTATGAAGATAAACATGATGGATGTCCACCGGAGGAAGGAACGGTATCGGTTGGGGCGAAGTCAAATAGAAAAAGTGATACCTGGCTGGCCTCGGATGAGGTGAGGGCTAGTCGTGAGGAGGATGAGGACTGAGGTTGTTGCTGCCAAGTTAAGACTAAGTAAGAGGAACCGACGCATCTTCGCGAGGATTGCGGAGCTACTGATGGGTACCGGGACTCAAGCGAGGCACTCTTCAGTTGGGGAATATTCAATATATAGTTTGTTGCGGATTCACCCTCAAGTGAAACAGTCACACCCTCCTTCACACCCTCAAGTGAAATCAGTGGTACACCCGTCTGCCCATCAACATCGAACATGTCGATGTGGGTAACCGCCATACCTAGTACCTGAGGTACGATAGAGATACGCAGAACTCCTGATGAGTGATGAGTACTCTGGAACCCGAGTCTACGGACCGAAATAGCGCGATTATTACTTAGGGTTTGTAACGCAGATTGAGTTGATGGGCATCCGTGGACGAGCTTCACAATCATCATGTAACGCAGCCCTCGAATCGAATCGCGGGTAGCCGCGCGAAGCGGGCTCGTCTAAACTCTGGGGACGAGAGTAAGTGATGAGCATCTCATCACTCATCCGATCGTCATGTCGATGTGCAGGAACAAAATACAAAAATTCTGAACTCAAAACTGAAAACTCTGTCTCACAAGATGTACCGATGAGTGAGAATTTTGTATATTCAATGGTTTGCGAGGTGGCTAAGAACACCTACAGTAGCTGGAAATAGTCTAGCGTCTTTACCAGCCCCAGGAAAAAAAGGCACCTTTGCAAAGGCAAGAGAGCATGGACTGAGTCGAGCGGCTCGGGCTTACCTCCAGTAGTTACCCGCGTTTTAAAGAGTGCACCCGCCTCGCCACTTTTGAAGTGGCGACCTCTCGCCCCATTCTCGTGAAACAGCCATATGGATTCAAGAAAATCTCGCATATCCATCAGTGCGGGTGACTCTCGCACTTCACGACATGGGAGACGGTCAACAGTGTCCCGCATTACCAGGGACCCTGGCAAAATGGACAAAGAAGAGATTCAGGACATGATTGAAGAGCTGCAAAAGGTTCGCTTGTCCGCAAAACATCCCTGTTGGAATTGGCAAAACCATCTGTCGCAAGCTTCCTCGCGAGGGTATTGCGCAACCGAGAAGTGCAGGCAGCGCGCGCACTGGCCTCACCCTTCGACCGGCTTCGGTCGGTCTCCTGCAACGGCTACGCAGCTTGTCAAACGGGAAAGGTAGCATGAAACGCCTTGACTGTGGGCATGATCCTTGGCTACTTATTTCGCAACCCTGGGAGCAGGCAGGGGTGGAGGCGCAGACTTTGAAATCGAGAATTAAAGAGCTCGAGGAGGCCAACCATCAACTGAAGATACGGTCAGGAGTCCGTTACCTTCTCGCAGTGTTGACGTGCAGCATATTCCGCGACTGTGCCCAACGCCCTAAACCCTAATAGCGATTGCATCCAGAGAAAACTGGCAAGGGAGCAGCAACGGGAGCCGTGTCCACTCCAATGGTTGAACTGAACAGAATTGCCGACACGGCGCGCTGAAGGCTTTTCGGACCGCGCGCGCACTGGCAAAGACGGTTTTGGTTACAACCGGAAACTCAAAGAATCGCTGAATATCCCTGCGTTCGTCTTGCGTCGATGTGCCCCTCAATCGCCTCATAAGTCGGGACCTGTCGCGGCTGATACCCAGGTGCGAGGGAACGACCTCGGAAGCAGACATTGCCATGGCGGCCCAGCGAGTGGCAGAGGAGGCTCACGCTGTAGAACTGGACCAGATGGAGGCGCGGATGGTGAAGGCGATGACCGAGCGCAAGGAACTGAGGGAGCGCACACAGCGGACTCAGTGCGTGGAAATGGCTCTGGCAGATCTATACCTCGAAATGCAGGTGTTCGCCCGTTGCTTCGCTACCGAATGACCCGAATGCTCAGCTCGTCCATTAAATGGACTTCACAATATCAAGCACTTCCTTCACCTGTCAGATCATCACTTGTGGCAACCACAGACGGCTGTGCGCTCACTCATGTCGGGAGGCGACTCTGTGGCCAGTCCTGTGGTCGGCGAGGACCTTTGCTCCCTCTCTCTGTTGTGGCATGACACGTCCGCAGCGGCTCCGTCGAAGGGCTTGTCCCATTGTCTATTCTACTCTCTGGCAGGCAGGCCTTGTGCATGGCCGTTCCCACCGTCTATTCTACTCTCTGGCAGGCAGGCCTTGTGGATGGCTTTCCCCATCTTCTACTCTACAGGTAGGCCTTGTGCAAGGCCATTCACACCGTCTATTCTACTCTCTGGCAGGCAGGCCTTGTGCATGGCCGTTCCCATCTTCTACTCTACTCTCAGGTAGGCCTTGTGCATGGCCGTTCCCATCTTCTACTCTACTCTCAGGTAGGCCTTCTGCATGCGCATCTTCTACTGTACTCTCAAGCAGTTGGCCATCGCTACTTTCAGGCAGGCTTGTATGGCCGTTCCATCTTCTACTCTCTCACTCATCTTCTACTCTACTCTCAGGTAGGCCTTCTGCATGGCCGTTCCCATCTTCTACTGTACTCTCTGGCAAGCAGCCTTGTGCATGGCCGTTCCCATCGTCTATTCTACTCTCAGGTTGTCCGCGCACCACAACAGTGCTTGGGTGTGAACATTACATCGATCTTTAAGACCTACACAACACGTACGGGTATTTAACCCTTCAATCTACGTTGTTAGTCATTGGTGATCATCAAGCTGGGTAGCGCCACTGTTTTGGGCTTGAGAGGTGTATTGGAGGACGGCCCATGCGGGCAACAAGCCCGGAAGGCACTGCAAACCTGCAGGGGCTCAGTGGAGGGCTGAGGGTGTGAAAGAGCCCGGCCAAGTAGGCAGTGAGAGCCGTACAGCAGTCGGACGAAGGATGCTCGGGGGTTGCGTACAACTAGGAAGGCCACTGTTCACACACATGACAGGAGGGAGATGCCGCACCGTGACACCCATGCAAAACGGATGAAGAATGGCCGAACCTGAATGGCCGAACCTGAATGGCCGAACCTGAATGGCTGAACCCCAGACTTGTATCAACCTGAATGGTCAACCCACTGGCTGAACCTGACGTCAACCCGACGGCTGAACCTAATGGCTGAACCTGACGTGGCTGAACCTGAATGGCCGAACCTGAATGGCTGAACCTGAATACCAACCGAATGGCTGAACCTGACACAACCTGACGGCTGAACCTGGACACGAACGAAGGTTAACCGATGGCCAACTAATATTGAACTAATGCTCAACCTTAGACGGTCAACTGATATTGAACCTCATATTGAACATACGTCAACTCAATAACAACCATAGGTTCCAACCTTGAAGCGGTCAACCTGGCGCTTTATTTCAACAACTAATACGAACCCGACAGAGCGAACCTGACAATAACAATCATTTAGTCAACTGAGCGCTGAACCAGACGGTCAAACTGATTAATAACCGGCTGTGGTCGAACCCTGAATGAGTTGGACCTGGTCGTGGCTGAACCACGGTCAACTAATGGCTGAACCGACAAGGTCAACTGATATTGAACCAATGGCTGAACCGATGTCAACCTGACAATGAACCTGACAAGGAACTCGAATGATGAAAACGTGAATGATGAACCGAGTGGCCAACCGAATGGTCGTGAACTTGTCGTGTTGTCCTGAATGGTTTAACCAACACAACCTGAATGGTCAAACGGAATGGTTAAAACTGAAGGTTGAACACTGGCCAACCTTGAATGGTCAACTGAATGGCTCCAACTGAATGGTCAACGAAATGGTCAACTGAATGTCAACTGAATGGTTGAACCGAATGGTCAACTGGAATGGCCGTAACCGATGGTTGAACCGAGTTACTTGAACCCTATCAACCTGAATGGCTTGAACTTAGGCTGAACCCAATGGGTCAACTTGAATTATTGAACTGAATACTGGAACTGAATGTAGCTGAACCTAAATGGCTGAACCTGAATGGCTGAACCTGAATGGCTGAACCTGAATGCGGGGTTAAGAACGGGGTCACGGTGCTTATGAGAGGCATCCGAAGTGCCTTGGAGGAGTGAACAGGCTGCTGCTGCAAGTGGGGCTCCGGGGACCTCTAGACCTCCAGAGAGTCCCGAGGGCGTGGCACCACACGGTGACGGAAGTTGAGAGGAGGGTTATGAGGAGGGGCCCTTCGCAGGACCGGAGTGGACTCCCGCCGATGACTGAGGAGGAGCGGCTGCGGCTGCGTGCCGAGCTCCAGAAGGACAGTCCGCTCGTGGTGCTCGGGAAGCTGCGGGCGAGCCTCCGCGTGCTGAAGAACTTCAAGGTACTCTGAATGCGGAGCGCCCTCCAGCGCTGTGCCCCAACCATGCATCTCCGGCGAGCCACCTCCACTTATTGGCCTCGCCACCTCTGCAAGGCGGGACGGCTTGCTGCTTGCCGAGCTGTGGGATCAGGCAGACATCCATGAGGATGCTCATCTGCGAGCACGGGCGGAGGGGGGGTGGATGGGCCTGCAGGAGAGCAGTGAGGCTCAGCTGAGTGGTGCGCGGATGCGCAGCAAGGAGAAGGAGGTGCACCCTTTACCGATGTTGTCAAAGGGTTGGTAATCGCGCTCTGCCTGTTTGTGGACAGGACACTCCGCGTGCCAGTGTCGCACTTGCCCCCGATTCTCACACTCGCTGCGCGGACTTTTACACTCCCTGCCCGGACCATGGCGTTTATTTCTCTCAGCGGTTCGGTTTAGGGCTCTAAGCCGTCAGATCTTACAGGAGGAGAAGATCAAGGAGCTGGAATGCACAATCGAGAAATATAAGAACGCTCTAATGGTAAGCGGCGGTCCCGCAGTCCCTCCCGCGACTGGAGGCACATGCCGGGCGTTGGGTCTTCGCACCGAGATCCTGTGTTGGCCAGCGCAGGGTGCAACGGTTGCTCCTCTGATTGGCTGATTTGATGCCCTCACGCATAGGCAACTCTGGCTCCTCTGATTGGCTGGTTTGATGTCCTGATGCCTTGCCATTTCCACGGCTGCTCCATCCGAGAGCGAGCTGTGGATATGCTACCATATGCATTTGTCAAACTGCCACCACCTATTTCGTCTCCTTTCTTGTCTTAATCCTTTGGTCGTTTTTGTGTTTCATAATTTTATGGTGGTGTGCCACGTTTTCCATTACACTCATTTCAGGTGTGTTTTTACGTCAGTCGGCGTAGGACCCTGAACGCACGCCATTGCTCACGCTGACGGCTTGGTGAGCTCCACGCGTGCGCGCTCTGATTGGCTGCCCGCTTTTGTGAGTGAGCTTTCGAGCTTTATCCCCTCAGAGCACTGCGCAGGGTCCCAGGGCAGCTCTAGCACCCGTCAAGGCAATGCATTCTCCGGCGGCGTGGACGTGCAAGTGCCACGCTGACAGTGCCCGCAAGCTCCGGGCACTCAAGGGGAGGGGCGGGGGCGCAGGATGCGGCCAAGCGCCTCGGGGAGGGCGAGCAGCGCGCGCAGCAGGCCGAGCAGCTCTCCAGCGAGTGCGCTCCCTGCCGCGACTGGGCTCCCGCCCCATCGTCAGGAGGCAAAGCACGGTGGATATGGGTTCGCATTGGGGGCTGTGTCCGCGATCCATGGTACTCGGACGCAGCTCGTGGCTGTGTCTGCGATCCACGGTGCTCGGGCGCAGCTCGTGGCTGTGTCTGCGATCCACGGTGCTCGGGCGCATCTCGTGGCTGTGTCTGCGATCCATGGTACTCGGGCGCAGCTCGTGGCTGTGTCCGCGATCCATGGTACTCGGGCTCAGCTCGTGGCTGTGTCCGCGATCCACGGTGCTCGGGCGCAACTCGTGACTGTGTCTGTGATCCATGGTACTCGGGCGCAGCTCGTTGCTGTGTCTGCGATCCACGGTGCTCGGGCGCAGCTCGTGGCTGTGTCTGCGATCCACGGTACTCGGACGCAGCTCGTGGCTGTGTCCGCGATCCACGGTGCTCGGGCGCAGCTCGTGGCTTTGTCCGCGATCCACGGTATGCGGGCTCAGCTCGTGGCTGTGTGTGCGATCCACGGTGCTCGGGCGCAGCTCGTGGCTGTGTCCGCGATCCACGGTGCTCGGGCGCAGCTTGTGGCTGTGTCTGCGATCCACGGTGCTCGAACGCAGCTCGTTGCTGTGTCTGCGATCCACGGAACTCGGGCGCAGCTCGTGGCTGTGCCTGCGATCCACGGTACTCAGGCGCAGCTCGTGGCTGTGTCCGCGATCCACGGTGCTCGGGCGCAGCTCGTGGCTGTGTCCGCGATCCACGGTACGCGGGCGCAGCTCGTGGCTGTGTCCGCGATCCACGGTACTCGGGCGCAGCTTGTGGCTGTGTCTGCGATCCACGGTACTCGGGCGCAGCCGTTGCTGTGTCTGCGATCCACGGTACTCGGACGCAGCTCGTGGCTGTGTCTGCGATCCACGGTACGCGGGCGCAGCTTGTGGCTGTGTCTGCGATCCACGGTACTCGGACGGGTGCACACAGATGGTGATCAGTTCTGCACGCGGATGACATTGTGGTTCGGATGATACATGGATGTTTGTAGTAGTGGTACACCCTCGAACGCCCGAGGTTCCTGCACTAGAGATGAGCGCGTGAGCGGAGAGAGCGTGCGAGGTTAAGTCAGCATCATTCAGCCTGGCACTTGCTTTTCGCTTCTTAGAGGATGCACATGGATCCCCGTGGCCAATCGAAGCGGTATCTCGCGACTCGCGGCTCCTGGTTGTGGTGGCTGACGGGGGAATGCACGGGGTGGTGAGGGGCGAGATGCGCGCGTGACAGCACTCTGGAGGAAAGCACGCGGATGGTTGACGATGCGTCTCAAGACCGCATCGAGCTCGCACAGCAGGTGGAGGCGACGCAGAAGGAGTTGCAGGTGACAAGGGAGGCTCTGCAGGCGGCATTGGTGGAGGGCAAGAAGCGCGACAAGAATGTTCTGAAAGTGATTCAGCTCGAGGTGACCCGGGAGCGCGACGCGGCCCTGCACCGCACCGAGATGAAGCAGTATCAGGTGCCTGCCAGCCCATCCCTCCCCCCTGTGTCCTGCGGGCAGATGCCATGTGAACTGGAAGCCGGCTTCCTTGTTGATACCTTAGGGGTAAATAGCCCCTCTATCAACGCCGGCGGGACGTAGATAACCCCACTATCATCACCGGCGGGACGTGGATAACCACTCTATCAACGCCGGCGGGACGTAGATAACCCGACTATCATCACCGGCGGGACGTAGATAACCCCACTATCATCGCCGGCGGGATCATTCGTAATGAGGTTCCTTCATAGGAGGGCCATCGACGCTTGGTGATTGCGGGCCCTGCGCTTATGAGTATGATCGTATATAACAGATACGCATGAATAGTACCGTGACTGCACAATGAGTCCGAAGCGTGCCGCCGGGCCACGGGGGAGGGTTCGATCCAGGTGGAGATCGCTCGGCTGAAAACGCAGATGGAGAAGCTTTCAGTAAACGTCGTGCATCAGGTAGAAATGAGAAAGTCCGATTCCTGAAGTCCCCCTGCACCCCTTGAGCCACTCTCCGATGCTCCGGATGAGCGCGGCGCCTACGATGGGGGTGTGCAAACTAATTTGAACTGTCCGAGATCTTCGGTGCTTCCAAGGCGGCCCCAGAGCTGCTGAGGCTCCCGGGATTGAGATCTGATCCCTTGAGAGTTCTACGTCATTTCTGAAATGTGGGTCATGAATATCATTGCTGCGATGAATGGACAAAAGGCGCGGCCTAGTTTGCGCACGTGGCATCAGCCTGATGCGGCTCTTCGATGTGTGCATGGCTGCTTCTCTACACTTCTAGAGGGATCCTGCAGATAACGAGATGACGGGCGCTGCTTGCGCTGCATGTGGCCAGACTCATAATGCGGGACCATCCCCACACATGAGACGGGATTCCTCTCAGGGACGCCCCCTGCGCGTGTCCTGCGCCGGCCCTGTCCTGCTCCTGCGGGGACTGCCACGGTGAATGCAGCTGGCGGCGGCGGCGCGCGCGCGCACACTCTCAGGTGGGAGCGCAACCACGGGCACAGTCCCGCAAGCTCTGCAGTGGGGATCCGGCAGCGGCTTGGGCGCGCGCTGTTGAGTCGGAGAGGAGCTCTCTTGCTGCAGGCGCACGCGAGCAATGTGATGGGGGCCAAGGCTAAAGCGGCGGAGCAGAAACTGGCCTCCACCGAGCGATCGCTGCGCTCCAAGCGCGTGGACGGCCTGCAGAAAGAGGTGCGGGGGGGTCTTGGAGATCGGAAAGTCCATGCCGGCCTCTCATCGCAGCGATGCGCCCGGGTTCAGAACACATCAAAAAAGACATCGGCGGCGGCGGCCGATGGAGGTGCTCAGCCGCAATACTGGCAGGACTCCGCAGGAGGATTCTCGACCAATCATTGTGCATGGCGCACTGGTGTTTCCTGCCGTCCAAGAGGTTGGCGTGTGCCTCGCACGATGCAGGGCTCCGCTGTGATTCAAGCGGTGGGAAGGAAGAAGCTGAGTTGTGAAGTGGGGGCGCCGGGCTGAGGTGTGAAGTGGGGCCGCCAGGCTGAGGTGTGAAGGGGGCGCGGGGCTGAGGTGTGAAGTGGGGGCGCCGGGCTGAGGTGTGAAGTGGGGGCGCGGGGCTGAAGTGTGAAGTGGGGGCGCCAGGCTGAGGTGTGAGGGGGGCGGGGCTGAGGTGTGAAGTGGGGGCGCCGGGCTGAGGTGTGAAGGGGGGCGCGGGGCATCAGCTGGAGGAGAAGGACGCGCTGACCAAGAAGCAGGAGAAGGAGCTGGGCTATCTGCGCATGGAGCTCAAGTACCGCTCCGAGTAAGCGCTCACTGGCCGCTTCTATTTTCCCTCGCCAACCTCCAGCCTCCTCTGGCTGCCCTGCAGTGTGCGTGATGGCAGAGCACGCAAGCGTTGAGTTGCGGCGCTCGGGTTGTTGTCTTGTCTGGGGGGCTGGGGGCGGAGGGGTGGGGTCGCAGGCTCGTGACGAGATACGAGGACAGAATCGCGGATCTTGAAGAGAATCCACCCTCTGCGCCCTCGGCATCCGATTTTACTCCGATGTGAGCTCACCAGTCCTCAGTCTACACCCTGCCTATGACTAAAGTGCATGGCCGCGGCGCCGGACCTTTGAGAAGCTCGGCGTGGCTGTTCTGCCTTGTGGCAGGCGGCGCAGGCGTGTCACCGCGCGCTGCTCGCTGCGGAGGGAACGCTGTGCTGTGAGCTGCCCTCCGCGTCGAGTGGGGAGCCATCCGGTGCCGGCCCTTGAATAAGCAGAGCTCGCGCGTTGTCATCCGCAATGACCGTGGCTGTCATCCGCAATGACCATGGCTGTCATCCGCAGTGACCATGGCTGCCATCCACAATGACCGTGGCTGCCATCCGCAATGACCATGGCTGCCATCCACAATGACCGTGGCTGCCATCCGCAGTGACCATGGCTGCCATCCGCAATAACCGTGGCTGTCATCCGCAATGACCATGGCTGCCATCCGCAGTGACCATGGCTGTCATCCGCACAACTATGGCTGTCATCCGCACGACTATGGCTGCCATCCGCAGTGACCATGGCTGCTATCCGTAATAATAACCGTGGCTGGCATCCACAATAACCGTGGCTGTCATCCGCCGACCATGGCTGCCATCCGCAATGACCCTGGCTGTCATCCGCACGACCGTACGTCATCCGCTGATGACCATGGCTGCCATCCGCACGACCATGGCTGCCATCCGTAATAACCGTGGCTGGCATTCACACAACCGTGGCTGTCATCCGCAATGACCATGGCTGCCATCCGCAATGACCGTGGCTGTCATCCGCAATGACCGTGGCTGTCATCCGCGATGACCGTGGCTGCCATCCGCAGTGACCGTGGCTGTCATCCGCGATGACCGTGGGCTGCTGGCTCGCTGGCGACCGTGGCTGTCATCCGCGCAGTGACCGTGGCTGTCATCCGCAATGACCATGGCTGCCATCCGCACGACCGCGTGGCTGCCATCCCACGACCATGGCTGCCATCCGCACGGCCTCATGGCTGCTATCCGCAGTGACCACGGCTGCCATCCGCACGACCATGGCTGCCATCCGCACGACGGGTGCTGTCATCCGCAATGACCCTGGCTGGGTCCGCGAAAGACCATGGCTTTGCCATCCGCGAATGACGTGGTGCTGTCATCCGCAGTGACCATGGCTGCCATCCCACGACCATGGCTGCCATCCGCAATGACCATGGCTGCCATCCGCAGTGACCACGGCTGCCATCCGCAATGACCATGGCTGCCATCCGCATGATTTTGAAAGGTCATCCGCAATGACCGTGGCTGTCATCTGCACTGACTGGCTGCCATCCGCAATGACCGTGGCTGCCATCCGCAATGACCGTGGCTGCCATCCGCAATGACCGTGGCTGCCATCCGCAGACCATGGCTGTCATCCGCAATGACCGTGGCTGTCATCCGCAATGACCATGGCTAGTCATCCGCAGTGACCATGGCTGTCATCCGCAGTGACCGTGGCTGCCATCTGCAACGACCGTGGCTGTCATCCGCCGCAGTGACCATGGCTGTCATCTGCAGTGACCGTGGCTCTCATCTGCAATGACCATCTGCAATGACCGTGGCTGTCATCTGCAATGACCGTGGCTGCCATCTGCAATGACCATGGCTGTCATCTGCAATCACCGTGGCTGTCATCCGCAAAGACCATGGCGGCCACACGCTCCTTTCCGCTGCCACCCAGATGCCTGTTGCCAGAGAATGCTCCCCCCAGCGGCCCGTTTCCGCGTACTGCTCACCACGAAGCCTAAATTGCCCACGCCGCATTTATACTACGCCGATGCCTAAATTGCCTAAATTGCGCTAATGGCCGTTGCCATCTTGGTTAGCGTGCAGCATGCCGCCCGGCGTGGTTGCGTGTTGAATATGTATGCTTGATACATATTCAGAGTCTTTCCCAGTGGTCACTGATTTGAGCTGCTAGTATGACATGGTTACAATGGGTCTGGTCATGACTGCCGCGCCGTGGACGAGCACCTGCTGGTAGCCTCAGCCCTGATATGCGGCGCCGCAGGCAAATTTTGCGGTGCGCACGTTGGGGGGCTTGTGAAGTCCGAGTGGCCGGCTCGCAGCATCGGAGAACTTGAGGCGGGCTTCGCGATGACGCCTCTGACGGTGTCATTGCGCATGTTGTGGCGACGGGGAGAGGCGTGGGCGCAGGGGTCTCATCGACAAGGGGATGCAGATGCCAAGCGAACAGTGGGGACAGACATCGCCCTCGCGACCCCTCTCCCCGTCGCGCTCCGGGGAGGACTCCGCGGGCCTCATCCACCCCCAGACGTTTGCGCAGCCGTACGTCTCGAGGCTGGCGCGTCAGAAGAGTGCGCTCCCCCTCGGCCACGTGCCCGCCCGACAGCAGCCCGCCCCGCATGCCGCAGACCACGCGGCCTGGTGAAGGCGGCGGCAGGGCGGCAGGCGCCCTGGGAGGGCTCCCCTGGAGGCGGCGCCCTGGAGGCCTCTTGTTGACCGCATGCCTGGACCTTGGGGGGAACTGCTCGCCCCGCGGGGCCTGCGCTGCGAGGGAATGACTTTGCCTCACTGGAGTTCTGGAGTGAAAGCGGCTGTCTCGTGCGCGATGCCCCACGAAGCGCACGCGCGCCGTCAGCCCGCCGCTGTGCGCCCGAGTTGGCGAGGTCTGACTCGAGAGTGGGGCTGGCAGGCACCGAGAACAGAGAGCCGAAAAAGATGCTGAAGGCGAGCGAGTGGGAGCCGCTTAAGGGACGGGAGAAGACCAATTATCTCGCGAAGGTGTGATCGGAGCCACCCGGTCCTTGATCCTGCATGTGGGCTCCTGTGATGCAGATGTGCGCCGCCCCGTGCTTCCTGGCCGACCTGAACCGTGCCAACCACTCCATGCTCGGCGTGAAAGATTGCGCCGTCGCAGGACACCGGAGCCAATCGGAACACAGAAAAGTCGAAGTGTTGGATTCCTGGCAATCTTCGTGTGGCCCATAGCCTGTTCTCCCGCCGAGGAGCTCATGGATTCCTCGGCTCGGCAGCCGTGACTTTGTCACTGCAGTCAACAAAAATGTTTCCCGAAAATGTTCCAATGAGCCTCTACTTTTGCAGGAGGCAAAGAGAATATCCCCCCCAGTAGATACTCACACAAGTGCTCTCCAATCGCGTCCGCTGATCCGGGCATGAAGGCGTGTCACTTCATGCCGCCATAGTGGAGATGTGTCCAGCATTGCACCTGCCTCTTAGACGGCAAAAGAACCCAGAGCTGAGGGTCATCTGGGTTTATGATGTGTTGACTCATCCGAGCCTGGCTCCGCACGGGGCTTTGTTTGCTCGAGGCCCTGCAGGCTTCCAGTGACCGGCTACTATCCAGTCAATGCGCACGTGCTGTGCATGAAACAGGGTCGGTGACAGGTTGTATCACTCGTGGGCATAATACGCAGCGCTCGTATACAAGAGCACCTGTGGCGATGTTTGGTTGGCCACAAAATGGTACTTCTTTTTCGCGTGCAGGTTTTCTGTCTTAGGGAAGATTTGTCACTGCGAAACAAGCAGCAGTCGAGGAGATGTGTCGCCTTGCGGTTTGGAACCCGCTGCGTTCCTGTGCGCTTGCGAGTTGTGACGCTCATTCATAAGTGCACAGAGTCATCCTGAGAATACCGCAGGGCGCCGGCGTTGCTTTTGAAGCCGATTGTGGTCGACTTGCGGAGGGCTTGCGGTCTCCCCCAGGAGGTAGAGCACGGCGTTCGCGATTTGAAGACGTTGGACAAGACGACAAAGGACATTCTGGGGAGCGCTAAGTGCGCGCCAAGCTGCCATCTCCCCGCGTGCTCACCATCCCTGCCAGCATTTCGGAGACGTGGCAGGATTTAGCCAATCGGCGACACTCTTTGTGGATAGTGTCGGAGAGCTCGGCCTTTCAATGTTGTGTGAGTATTGTTCGATTCATGGGAGGCCGTGCGCCTTACTTCGCATGCACATGGGTATCTCCTTGGCGTGAGTGAATGTGGCTACTGCCATTGCCTTGTATTTCCAAGGTAGGTGGCCCTCGAGACGCGGACCCGCTTCAAGCGACGCCCATCTAGTGCCACATCCATCTTCAGTCGATTATTTGTGTTGACCATGCTGCCTTGTCGCATGGCGATGGCATCCGGACGAATTGATGCATATGGGCCATTGCCGTACCCTCACATCCAACGCTGGCGGATCGTGTAATGTGTATCTGTCCGAAGTGCCTGCAATCCGGGACTGGCAGGGCAAAACTAATTTGGGTTTGGTCGTGTCGCACATATCCTGGGAGAGCTGCCTCTGGTCTGATTGCTAAGAGCACACCGAACCTGTGAGGGTCATGTTTGCGGGCATATATATGTCCAATTCAGCACAAGACTTTTGGGGGAGTGGGTCGCTATTTGTTGTAGGGCTCACGTGGCAACGGGGGACAAGCGCATGCTGCGGCCAACTTGGGAAGAGATCCAGAGTGGTTACAAGCAGCCCTCAAAGTTGGATGTGAGCAATACCGCTTGGGCATGAGCAATTCGGCTTTAAACCCATTCAGGAGCCGCGTCTCACATCAGTATGCAGGATTGGAATCGTGTTGATGATGTGGTAAAGATGGGAATGACAGAGAAACATGAATGCAATAAACCTAGGTGTCAGCTACTACTTCGAATCAGGTCTCGAGTGGAGGAGAGCACAGGGCGGAATTTGCTCACAACTGTGGGCTCTGGGCACGAGCTGTGCACAACCTCCTAAGGTAAGGTTGGAGGCATGACAATAATTTTGAATTCTGCAGGATTCGCCATTAAACCTCAAGGCAACATGCACGTTTATTTGGTTGCCCCAATGTTAGTGACTAAAGTATGTGTGACGAATGGTGATCACTATAGCTAATGTAGTTTGTAGTCATGATAATCGGCCTGTGCCATCAGCTTGAAAAACAATTGAAAGCATCAACATGGCAACGTTTGTGGCAAATATCAGGCAGTGCAAAAGACAAATATGCACTCATGTTTTCCAGCTGAAAGGGCGGTGTCGCAGATATATATCACTGAGAATGGGGGAAATGTAATTTGTGCATGCAAGTCATGCGAAGCGTCTTCACAAACGGGCGTTTGAAAACACCAGTTGATGGACTTACCGTTTACTCGTTGAGTAACATCGCGGCATACGTGTGCGAACACGGGCACGTAGCAAGTCCGTGGTATACGCGACTTAATAGTTCCTAGGCAGTGTGAACCGAAATCAGAATAGACTATGCGAAAGAATAATAATGATGACTACAAGGTCAAATTTCACCAGGGGGGTCTCGAGTCATGCAGCAATACGCCTGACGCGCTGACCACGCGCCAAGCGCATATGCCCATTTTGAAGGGGTTATGCTGAATAACGTTTTTTTCAAAATCAGGAAGTTGCTCCCACGAGAGAGTGGCATTTGAAATCGAAAATCTGGGAACATATAGTGGGCAGTCGATAGAGATCGATAACCCCCCTGGATGGGCCCCAGATTGACCCGCACAACATTTTCCCAATTTCGATAATACTGAAATTGATTCCAATTTTTCAGACGAATTAAAATGTGGTAGTTTTCAGAAAAGTTATGTATCACCTTATCGCGCGATCTTCGGGCGCCCCACTTCATCGATGCAGGGTCCATGCGATGATCGAAAGAAGAACTGGTCATTGGGCCGGTTGGGTCGCAGGTCACGCTATAGTGTCACTAGTCTACTTGACTCGTGGAACTGCTTGAGCGCTTGAGAATCCCTACCGAGTGAACGTCTAGGTTTATTGATGACATCCACTTCTACACGCACACCTTGTGGGGGCGCATCGACCACCTCGCGCACTGCCACACCCTTTCGTGCAACCGACGGGTGACATATGCGCGCGGGTTCGGGCGGTCTTGGCAATGCCACGCCCGCTTTTCGTTACTCTCGGATTTGTGAGCAATAGTATAATCAGCCGCTCCCTCATCATCCACGCGCCAGCATTCAGTAAGCCGCTGAGTAGTCACGGCCCTGCCGCTTTCCGCCGAACGAATATCCCGAATTCGCGATACTCGTGAAACCTCTTGCCCTGCCCCAGCCTCCCTGCCGCACCGGTGGCAAAGGGGCACGGCCTTCGTTTCCTGCTGACAGTCGAACCTCGCCTGTGTTGTGGAGTGGTGATAATGAGAACCCTGTGTGAAATAACCCTCGAGCGCTCGAGGCCCTTGTCCCTACGGTTCGTTGGCCGTCGCTGCCGCGGCACCACTAGAGCGCATATGCGCTTGACGGCACATTCGATCTTCTCGAGGGTCGAGGCGTGTGACAATCCCGGTCAACAGGGTAGAAGTCTTTTTGAGAATGTCGTTCGACCAACGAGTAAATATTTCATCGGCCATATTTCGGCCAGACCGGGTAATGCCCGCCGCAGGCGCAGAATTTCAATTTTAAGTATGACATGGGGCGCATCCCTTAGTCGAGTAAAGCACGCCGACCATCCTTGTCAGGTACAAAGTCAGTACGTACCCAACAGGAAATTCTCCGCGCGGGAGAGACCCCCTTCGGACCACGTAGGTAAGGGTTCCGTACAGCAACTCGCCGTTGACTTTCTCGATCGATGACACGTTTGGTGGGATTGTCGAGGTCAAAGGCGGGACCAAGTCCACACCAGCGGAACCAAATTCGTTCGTGAGGATGGCGGCAGTCTTGGCGCGGAGTGCCTCAGTGTCGTCGCCGGCCTCAACGTAGTTCTTCTACCCCGAGCGCACCCAAAGTCAGCTCACGCACAGCGTTTCGCCCATTGTCGGTGACGTTCTTTGGCGTAGAATGATGCCGTCCACGCCTTAGGCGCTGTTATTCGTCTCGTAAATAAAGGGCATGCGACGCCTCAATACCACCCGAGCCGTTGGTTGTTGTAGCAGCCGGCGGGACGACAACGGTACACGCGGTGTCGATGGTGCGGGAGTGTCCCTCACTGTCGTCGTCATCAATCTAATTGAGGTGTCGAGGTCACGCGTTATCCCTCGACAACCTCTTCTTCGCTCTCATGTTTGCACTCATTTCGCAAAATGCCTTGAGTCGAATGTCGGCGGTGCATATTGCGGGGGCGCTAGAAAAGCCGAAGCGTAGGTGGCCAACCCGGTATGGGAGGTTACGTTCGAACAAATGACCGTAAACAGCTATGCAATATGCCTCGGAGAAATCACGAGCGTGAAGGCCAACGATATATGCTAACTCCGCGTCAAGCCCAATAGTAAGGAATGGTCGCTCGGACCCCTAATGCTTGTCCGAGTGCATGCACGGATTGCATACGCGAAGCAGCTGAAGTACACGTACCTGAAAGCGAAGAAATGCACGGACACTTGCGAGCGGAACGGACTCGGAAAGGTTTTTGCAAGGAAAGGGGGAGCCTTCTGAGAGAACTTCTGAGAGACCGTAGCGATGTTGAGATGTGAATATAACTAGCCTGCTTAGACGCAACGATTAATGTACATTTTATTGTTATTATTATTATTATTATTATTATTCGTTATTTTATTTTATTTTATTTTATTTTATTTGGTTTCACATTTTTCGTCATAGCCAATCGGGAACTAGTTAGATATTCATAGAGCACGGTACGGTGTAGATCACAAAAGAGATGCGTCAGGTACCCATAACGCGCCATGCCTAAATTATCGGTTACTGCGACGTTTCTCGTCCAGCGAGACGGACGCCATACGCGCTCCCCGCTCACCACCTACACCAATCGGCGTCGCTTAGCCTAACGACACGGCCAAGAGCATCGATACATACTGACGTGGAATGGGTCCACCGCCTAGCTAGGAGAATATACCGAAACGACATGTCCATGGTTTAGGGGATCTTCGTTGGACCCCACACTCCGTCCCTGCATCATACCTGTCGATCTCCTTGCCGCGCACTTCTTCCCTCTCTTGTATATCATCCTTGTGCGCAACTGCGCAACCTGTTTGTTTGACAAGTGATACACACAAACGGTTTCTCTAGCATAGATCGGTGGAGGGCTGAATTGTCAACCCTATATAAAGTTCCCTACGTTTCTGTCGATGTTCATCAATACAATATTGAACATATATTGAACATATATTCAGAATATGATAGAATGTATTGAAATAATTCAATACGTCCGCAACATGTTGACAGAATCGCGTATTGAACCACAATCATCCTTCGTAACACGGTGAAAGTGAGCATGCTAGCACATGGGCACTCAAATGGTGCCAGACTCACCCACTAGCACTCGGTATCATCTAAGGAAGGGTATAGCCTTATGCTGACAAGTTTTCACGGCATTTGGACGCGCGCGTATCGCAGAAGTTGGTATTTGATGGGGGCTTTGGCACGAGCGGGGCCGATGTGTTGAAGAGGGGCAAAACGATTGGAGGTGTATTCAATCTGTCTGCAATACATGTATCACAGATACATTCGTCGTGGACACATGCTGAAACATTCACTCATGCAGAACGCTTTTAATACGTCTGCGATATGTCTGCACTAACCTTGGTCTCAAGTGCAGTACCCCCCGCGCGCCCCCGTTTGCGGTGCAGGGAGTACAGGGTGAGGTCTAACGTGTGAAGCTGCCCTCCTTTGCAGCGGATGGGGTCATGGGGTTAAGACCCCCCTGCTTACATAATTATACAATATTACTTCCGATACACTTTCCACATGAGCTCCACGTGTCATCTCATAGGCGGATTTATGAAGCGAATTTACTGCTGCCTGCCTCATTTTGTTAATTTGCGATTCTGGTATCTGGTGCAGCAGACGAGAGATACCGGCTCAGATGAGAGATTCTGGTGCAGCAGACCGAGACGAGAGCCCCAGATCGGCGGATTTGTGAAGCGAATTTGCAGCTGCCTGCCTCATTATGTTAATTTCAAGCGTCAAGCAGCTCGTCCGCGGCAGTTGAAAACTTGAACAGCATACAGTATGCCATGGCCCGTGCCAAGCTTACGGTCCGAAAGTCTACCGGTGGCAAGGCCCCGCGCAAGCAGCTTGCGACCAAAGCTGCGCGCAAGTCAGCACCTGCCACCGGCGGTGTGAGGAAGCCCCACAGATACAGGCCTGGTACCGTCGCTCTTCGCGAGATCCGCAAATACCAGAAGAGCACTGAGCTCCCCCGTCATCCGTAATAAGCTGCCCTTCCAGCGCGCGTCTGGTGCATGAGATCGCCCAGGGCTTGAAGACGGACGCACGACAGATGAATATGCGCTTTCAGAGCTCTGCGGTGCTGGCGCTACAGGAGGCCGCGGAGGCCTACACTGTTTGTCTCTTCCAAGAAACCCAAATGTTGGCAACTTTGGCCAACCGCGTCACTATTATGCCCAAGGACATGCAGCTTGCCCGCCGCATCCGCGGGGAGTCAGGAGCCTAAGCATTCTACTGTCTGCTTTAGAACTGGGGCTCACTAAGCACCACCTACTCTGAGGAATCTAGACTCGGAACTTTGCGGCGATGCATGTACATTTGTGTATATTTGTAAAGCATATATTGTGTCGAACTCGTAAACCCTGACCTGAGACTTCACAACCGGAGTTGGTGAAGACAGCAGGCGACTCACTGTACGTGCGTTGTGATACTGCCAAGGTGCGAACTGAGGATCCTTCTTGATGTCTGCTTTTGGGGTCAACTTTGCGCATATCTATGGCCGTGCTATTCTCGGTATGCCTTTTGGGCCCGGTCAAGAGTCCTCACACAGGTACCTACCAGACTCGCGAGGAATCTTTGCATACCCTCTATTGCGCTCCTTTCCAACTATAACGGACAAACGTCCCGAACAGAGCCATTTCCCGGTTTCCAACGTTGAGTGATGCTTTAGTCCCCATGAGTGCTTGCACTCACATCGACATACGATTTGGCGTTTCCAATTGTTGTAGCCACCGTTCGCTGGAGTGAAACCAATTTTCTTTTAGACTGTAAATCACCAGCCCGTTTATAACGCTTCATGAATTTGTCCTCGCCATTGGCCTTCTCAATTTCAAAACACCCCATAGGACCCACAGATCGGTGCAGAACACGTGAAGGCGGCCGTCCGAGCAACTAGTACATGGCAATTCGCACTCGGTGAACGATTTCGAAGGCGGCCGACGAAGGAAAAGTTATAGTACGCGTTTGAAGGCGTCCATCGGAGGAGAGATAACAACGGCAAAGAACGAGCTCAATCGGTCGAACGAGTGACGGAGACTGTCAAGTGGGAAAGTACACGTTGGCGTGCCTTCATACTTGATCCTTTCCTTCTCCATCGGATAGAGGTCTGGCTTAAATAAAAGGAGTAGCGTCGTAGTTATTCCCGTTGTGTCCGGGTTTAGCAACCAGGTCGAAGTTATCTACAGCGCCTCAGTGTGCACGTAGAACTACAACAGCAGAACGATCCGAACGATACAAGAGCCCACACACGTTAGCCACCTAAGTTCCTTACAGTGTTTCGTCCACTGGCTTGTGCATACTTGATTTTCGTGGGATCATAAAGTAGTTATAAAGTTTCTTGCCGTTCGAAAACCCACAAGGTTTGAGCAAGTCCATAGGTACTCCGCATATCGTTACGTTTGCGGTGCAGCTTAGAAGTCTTGGATATTATCGCTGACTTCCACATGCGTAGGTGGAATGTGAATTCAACACTGAGCTTGACCTTTTATTATTGCAAGGGATCTCTATTGAATTCACGTGCGGAATAAAATGCAGTACTGGATAACGAAATCTTGAGTTAGTCTCGAACGATTGATATTCAACATATCCGAGCATGCTAAACCTGTTTCAAAGTGAGCCCGGATCCCGAAAGCAAAAGGGATAAGATCGACGGTGGACGGCGAGGTCGGCGACTAGTGTAAGGCATACCCTTCTTGGAATTTGCATTGTGAACGTGACCTACAGGCCGGGCCAACACTCCATCCTTGTCAGTAGTTTCACATTGACGGTTAAGAATGCCCAGATTTCTACGGGGACCCATGCCATATTCTTATCTGTTTAGGTTTCGGCGTTGTTGATATTTTAACTGACCCCAATGCATGCTACACCAAAATCTGGTGCCTTGGACACATTAATAAGTACAAAAAAATTCATGGTTTTCCTGTCGACCTTCAAATCGATAATCGTTACTATTTGGATGGGGTCAAAAGCTATCTAACTATTCCCACAAATAACTGGGCGACATTTCCACGATGTGCTGTCATGCTCCCAAGCACGATGTCGTCCACGGTCTGTCTTGCAGACGGGAATACACCGTGGTCTGACATACCTTACTTTTTGTGCCGGAGCATCAGCATTCACTATTTGTACCTCACAATACCATTAGCTATACTGTTTGCCGGAGCATCAGCATTCACTATTCCTTCTACAAGCAGCAGATCGAATAACTCTAAACTAGAAGGTTGTACAACGTACCCGCATGGTGTGTGTCTTAACCATCACATATACGTAGATAATAAGTCTATAAGCGGCAACATGCGACGAGGTGATAAATGCGTTATTGGAACTCCTCCTGTCTTGCGGAATGCAACATAATCGTCAAGAATAGTCGGAAGGGTCCAAAACTGGATTCGATTCGTGCAAATAATCGGATGTGGATTCACGGCGATCGGTGAACTGGGATGGGCCACCCACAAACCGACACATTTGGACATGCGATGCCAAAGGAGTCGGTCCAAGGATACGCCATACAAACACACTGAATGGCATGAGATCAGCCGAGAAAAGCCAGCCCACCATCATCCCAGTGGATGTGAGAACCAAATCAGGAGTAGGACAGGGCCGTGACAAGATACCGCCAACTCATACATATTCCCAACCCAGATGCAAAGCAGCATGGAAGCATGATACGATGTGACCCATCATCGCCCAACAATAGTTGGTCCCAGGGTTACGGAGTAAGTGGAACCTGCTGGCATGCCCCCCAGTGGCTCACGGTCGATGGATGGGACCCGATGGTCCATAGTTATGCCACGAATGCAGTCACACCACACAACATGGACACCCCATGTTAATAAATGAAATCATGCGGGCACCTAAGTGCTTCCCACAAAAATCAAGGGAGAACACAGAAAGTGGACTTCACCACCCTCTGCCTCTCCTTGCAGCAAAGGCAGACGAATCCACCGAGCTCTCCAAGAGGCAGTACCCGCCAGAATGGCATCACAGGGACAACCGCCTCCCAAAACCCACCTCCATCCAGCGGCCGTCCCCGCACAGCGACGCGCCAGTACCACACATCTGGGTCAAAGCGCACGAGTCCCCCGGCACGTGTAACACAAACACACACTGAACGGCATGAGATCGGCAAGCAAAAGCCAGCCCACCATCATCCCAGTGGATGTGAGAAGCACATCAAGAGCAGGGCGGGGCCGTGACAAGATACCACAAACACATACATATTCCCAACCCAAATGCAAAGCAGCATGGAAAGATGATACGATGTGACCGATCGTCGCCAAACAATCGTCGGTCTCTGGGTTACGGAGTAAGCGGACCCTGCTGGCATGCCCCCCAGTGGCTCCCGGTCGATGGACACAAACACACACACACACTGAACGGCACGAGATCGGCCAACAAAAGCCGCCCACCATCATCCCAGTGGATGTGAGAAGCAAATCAAGAGGAGGGCGGGACAAACACACACACGCACACCGACACATATCTGCCGACCAACCATTGCGCAGGTGCCGGAACACGGGTGCCGAATACTTTGTGCTATGCCAAAAACACTTTGGAACCTCTACAGCGTATTTAATCCTGCTGATGATGTATTGAACTGATACTTGAACTTTGCTGCCACCCGTGACACTCTATCTGTGACGGTACGAGTCTTACTATGCAGCAATGCGCCACCAAGGGTGTACCAACAATAGCCGTACGGCCCTCATCACAAGATTGCCTATGATGTACCAACGCGCGAATTTTGTTTTGCTAGTTCCTCTCTTCTCTGCTTCAGCCGCTGCAGCCTGGCGGACAATATCGAAGCACCTTGCTCAGAAGAATCAGGTGCATGCAGCAAAACTCGCATGTATACAATCTGTAAGCTCTCGTCCAAGTCAGCACAGTGGTTGTAGCTACTCGGGCTTTGACAGCTGGTGACGCAAAGGGTGATGATTGCCAAAATTATACAGAGTGCAATGCTTAGATCAAGGGCATCACAGCCGCGGAAGTCTCAAGCTTGAATCAGCAAAGGCTCTCCGACACTCCTACCTCACAATTCAATGGGGTCTAGCGCTGCAGAACGCTCTTCAACACTAGGTGATGCCAACAGAGTCTTGCCCTAAAGAAGGCTTGTCGGGGCGCATACCTGACATCAATGGAGTCGGGCGCTGCAGAAGGATCTTCATCAACCCCCGCTTTAGAGCCCGCTGCAGCAGCAGCCTTCAAGCTCATATCCGCATCGCCGTCCATCGCTTGGTCGTCTAAAGCCTCGGAATGTCTCGTCAGCGGAGACGCTCCGAAGGCCTGCCGCCGTCCGATTGCATCAGAGTCATTCATTTGCAACAGATGGAGGCGGTGGGAGGAGGGAGTGGCGATTCACTCCTTCGAACTTTCACACACCGACACTATCATGCTCGACACCTCAGACCGGCCAGGGCAATGCGTTGCTGCTGGATTTGCCAGGAACATGAGTGGCTCAGAATCACTCGGAGAGCAATGTGAACCCTTGGATCCAAGTGCCCATATGCCTTTGCCCGATGGTCACACAATGTCACCTGCCAGATCAGCCCTCCAGAGCGCTCCGACACGCGCCATTCCCCCGACAGCAATGGAAACAGAGCTCGGCGGTGAAGGGGGCATCGGGAGGTCAGGCTAGCGCTCGCAAGGATTGGATTCACTGAGCTCGAACCCCTTTGTGTTCGGCATCCCACGGATCCCAGGCAATTACTTGCCCAAAATGCAGAGGGCGTCTTCCTAGCGATGCGTGCCAGGAGCTGCACCAGGCGTGGCCTCATGCCTTAGCCAGTTTCGCACAATCAAGACCAAAAGTCAAAACCAAGGAGGGAGCGGCTCGGCATCATGATGGGCGGCCACTGTTCCGAGCTCCAGACACGAAAAAGGCCACCCTAGGTGCGCAAGGCGCGCGTCTACGTCGGGTAAAGGGGGAACGTGCCGTTCCGATCTCGTTCCGAAATGAGATCTTCTTCCGCGCCGGTGCTTCCTGCGCCCATGCCCGATCCACCAAGGCTTTCAGCACTCCTAAACGAGCCCCCCGGCGCCTCTCCCCGTCCAAGAGGATCCTCGTGGCGTTCCTTCATTGGTCGCGCCCGCCCGTGGCCCAAAGTCAGCACGCGCGTGACACCAGGCTCTGGCTGCCCCGAGGCACAACTACTGCGTTGCACTGCTTCCCGAGGATGCCGTCAGCTGGATGACATGACAAACAATGTGACACCTTGGCACTATCCCAGAGTCCAGCACAGCAGGGTAGATGCCAGTTTTTGCAGGGGCCAGATCTCATGCGGCGTGTGGGGCGTCACATACACTTTCGCATCGTACATCAACCATCCGGGCCCGATTCCTACTGTAGCAGATGTGAGCAGCAGCCTGCAAGCTGCAACTGACACCGAGGAGCCTGATGGATCAAGGAAGGGGATGCAACTTGCCGGGCCCCTGCCTGCCTGGCAGCCGACGTGCCACTTTGAATGGCTGGCCGCAGCCGAGCTGATGCCTGGTGGTCGTTGGGGGCGGCCCAAGCGCTCGGGGCCTCGCTGTGAGGGTCGTCGTGGAGGGCAGAGGCGGCATCCGTGAAAGACACGCGCGGGTTCCCTCCAGCTCCTCCCTCCCCCGCCTTGCCCCCCGCTGTCCCGCCCTGCTTCCGCTCCCGATGGACATCCTGCAGCACCCGCTTCATGGCCTCGTACTTCTCATGCAGCGCATCCAGCTCGTACGAGGGATCCTCCTCCGGCACCGCACTCTGTGCCCTGCGTGCAAAGGTAAGTCATACAAATCAGGGTAGCAGCGCATTGGACAGCGTACGATCTCTTGTCGGATAGACGGTAGAGGGCATTGGACACAGCAGGCGGCCGTCCACAAAAGACACGTACCGCACCCATGGCGGAAGTGGAAGCCGCATGCTTTCGAGGTGAGGCGGCCGTAGGGGAGACCGAGACTTGCCTGGCCTGCTCGCTGGCCTGTGACCGCTCTGCCCGGTCCGCGGAGCGATGCCGCCGGCGCTCATCCCTACCCTCGCCTCTTGCATTCCCGTTGCGCTCGCTGCTCTTCCGGTCCTCCCGGACGCGGTGGCTGCGGCTGCGGTCGCGGCTGCTGTGGCTGCGGTTGCTCCGGTCATGCCCGCTGCGGTCATGCCCACTGCGGTCATGCCCGCCCTGCTCGGCCTCCTTCGCCCTGGCGAACAGCGCCTCTGCGGCCTTGCGCCCGCGCTCCTGTAGTGCACCCCGACCACCCGTAAAACCCGTCTGCTCAACGGCACTCGCGAAACTCGCCTCAAACTCATCTATGCGTCTCCCCAACCGCTGCCTCCCCCGTGGCTGCGCTCCACGTGTCGCTCATCTGCCCCGCCCCGAGCAACTCTGCGCTAGCCAGCTATGCTATTCCCATTCTGACGCTCAACAGCGGTTGCGACTCTCCCCCCACCACTGCCCCCAACCCCGCAACCATCACGCACTTTGGCGCATGCGACCACGCACGCGGGCTCCAGCTGATTTTGCAGTGCATTTGCATCAGCATGCCTCGTGCTCTGGTAAAGGTGGGCTACCGCAAGAAACCCTATTATCTTTGAATGTTTTGAAAACCTAAACTATTGCCTATGTATCGGTGAATAAGTTACTAAGTTCTTGCGTAGTCAGTTGTGATAACTTAAGATAAGTTATTGTGGAAAAACACAGTACAAAATGACCTAGCATGGCAAGCTAACTAGGTGTGCATGCCAAGATCCATGAACTGTGGACAAGTTAAATACGCATTTCAAGCCAAGCGGTCTTTCTGATTAAATCATACACTTCTTACACACGGAGGACTACGAAGTCACCGTCTACAGCTACATGACGGCGATCAACAAGCTCGCGGAAGTACAACATGTCCCGGAACTCCTTCTCAGAAAGCTCACATTCTTAAGCAAGCTCATAAGTTGTACTTCCTTGAACAGCTTTCTGAAAAGGAGTTCCGGGGCATGTTGTACTTCCGCGAGCTTGTTGATCGCCGTCATGTAGCTGTAGACGGTGACTTCGTAGTCCTCCGTGTGTAAGAAGTATATGATTTAATTAGTAAGACCGCTTGGCTTGAAATGCGTATTTAACTTGTCCACAGTTCATGGATCTTGGCATGCACACCTAGTTAGCTTGCCATGCTAGGTCATTTTGTACTGTGTTTTTCGACAATAACTTATCTTAAGTTGTCACAACTGACTACGCAAGAACTTAGTAACTTGTTCACCGATACATAGGCAATAGTTTAGGTTTTCAAAACATTCAAAGATAATAGGGTTTCTTGCGGTAGCCCACCTGTGCGGTAGCTTGCCTTTGGCAATGTGTGCCGATCGGGGATGGGGGTGACGGATGCAGGGCTTTTCTGGGACCGTGACGCACCTCCGCAGTATCCTCGCCCGCTGCGTCCTTCGCCGCCCCTTTCAGAGAGCGGATCTGCTCCTCCAGGATCACCGTGTCCGCCCCGCACTGCCGACACCGCCTGCTTCACCCCCTAGGCGATCTCTCCCCCCTCCCCCGCAGAGAAGCGCTTCCTCATGCAAACGCTCCCTCCGTTGCAGAAGCGAGCATCGCGGAAAGGGGTCCTGCTGTAGAGGCCAGGGGCGAGCATCCCGGAAGGAGCTCTCTTGTGGAGGCCAAGGGAAGAGGGGGGCTCCCCCAGAGTGGGGTTCTCTGTACAGGCGCAAGGGGAACATCCCAGACCGTGGTCCTCTTTGGAAAGGGAAAATGATGAATGCAAATCGCAATTGCGAATCGGGTCAGGGGGGGTGGGGGGGAGTGGGTGATTCAGCTTGCATCGATATTCAAGGGCCGCAGCCTGCTGGCACCATTTGAATCCTCAAACCGATAGCAGAGAGGGCGGGCAACGGTCACCGCTTCTCCTGGTTCTTCCTAAACGACACGGGCATGTGCGGACCACAACTAAACACCCCTCAGACCTGCGGCGCCAAGCAGAATCCCAAATCACAGTCGCGGGGGCGGGGACTAGGCCGGGGTTGGGCGAAAGGATGCAAATGTAAACCACTCACCAGTAGGGAAGGCGGATGAGGGATTCAGACAACTGGGCGGGGGAAGGATGGAAGAGCGTGGCGCACCTGCAGAAGGGCCTGGCGGGCATCGGCCTGGGAGCCATTGGAGGGTTTCGCAGCCCCCAGGGTGACGCCAGCATCAGGGCCCAGCGCAGCCGCTGCCCGGAAGCACCTCTTGGTGGCGCCACGCACCAGATCCGGCACCGGGCCCTTATGCCTCTCCGCCTTTCCGCCACCCTCCTGCTGCGCACCCTCGAGGCGCGTGTACGCCTGCCCAGCGCCATCACGCCCAAAGCTCTACAAACAGCTACCCCTGACCTCTCTCGCTTCCCTTGTCCCTGGATGTAACTGATCGCTCCACTTGTTTGACGACTGATTGAGCTCTGATAGCTGGGGCCAGGGATGAGAGGCTCCCAGCCTCCCCACATCTACCTGTACCGTGCATTATTATACTCACTCTCATGACTCTCGCTCGCTCCATATAAACAGTTCGCTGGAAATGCAACCTGGAGATCCGTAGGTTTTTTTTCTGGGTTATTCCACTCGGGAGATCTGAGCTACCAGGGCCACGGGCCCCCCTGCACGGAGCCCCCTGCTCTCACTCTCTCACACGCACATTCAGATGTGCTCCATCGCGACTCGTGGTCAGCTGGCATCAGCTGGCAGTCTACCAGAAGCGACTCCGCCGCCTCGCCTGATGGGGAATGCTCGCCGCCTCGCCTGATGGGGAATGCTCTGCCTGTTGCGCCCGAGTGGTCGTTGCATCTGCTTGGTCCTCGCCTCTGCCCCTTGCATGATGCGTGCCTTCCACAGCAACTCCCATGTGATCACTGCTCGAGCCTGAGGGGGTTGGAAGGTCTCACGGTGTACCACAACGTCCCTGAGCGGTCACAGTGGGAGTGCACTCTGGCCACGACTCGGGGGAGTCACCCCGCAGGGGGAGTAACGCAACGGAGGCACCCACCTCAGCGAGCCGCATCAGCTGGAAGGCCACGGGCCAAACCATCTTCAGCGCCTGCACATGAACACTCCGACCCGCTCAGTGGAGATCGAACGAGCGGCGCCACAGTGGTGACTCGGCAGACGTCTCAATGATAACCCGGGAGACCCCGCAGTCATGACTCAACGCACCCCACGGTGATGACTTGGCAGATGCCACGGTGATGACTCGGCAAACGCCACGGTGATGACTTGGCAGACGCCACGGTGATGACTCGACAACGCCACAGTGTTGAGTGTTGACTCAGCAGAGCGCCACGGTGATGACTTCGACAGACGCCACGGTGATGACTTGGCAGACGCCACGGTGATGACTCGGCAAACGCCACAGTGTTGAGTGTTGACTCGGCAGACGCCACTGTGATTACTCGACAGCTGCCACGGTGATGTCTCGGCAGACGCCATTGTGATTACTCGGGAGATGCCGCAATGATGACTCGGGAGATCTGGAGGCCATCCGACGTGGCAGTTTCCCCTTTCTTTATACGCAAGTTATCAAACAGTTTGAACAATGTTTGTCTGATAACTTGCGCAAAAACGCTGTTTCAAACTGTTTGATAACTTGCGTATAAAGAAAGGGGGATCTGCCACGTCGGATGGCCCTCCAGATCATCCTGTTACTGCAAATAGATGGCAAAGGACGCGTCCAAAAGATGCCGCGGGTGTAACTTCCGGCTTGGTGCAGCCAGGCACCAGGAGATGGATGCGCCACGTGGGACGCGCGCACGGGAGAGCCCCACATGACGTTCAGAAAAACTCCGTCCCCTGTCATGGGCAACTCGGTGATAAATGGCTTTGCATGACGCCAGGGGTGGAACCCCAAGACAACAAACCAGGGGAGGCGGCGCCAGCTTGGCGGGAGGAGCCGGTGTGGCATGTGCCCCCACCTCAGACTCATCGTGCACAGCCTCCAGCTCGGTGTTCCTCGCCGCCACCTTCTCCAGTTTCTCTTCCGCGGCAGTCTGCGCCACTCAGATGTTTCCTTCCCTCATCCCTTGAATCGGGGGGCAGACCCAACGCATCGCACGGCGGCTAGATGCAGACAAGCGGGGCGGCACTCCCGTGCGCATCTCCTATTTGCGTGTGCACATGATTCCATCTGGGAGAACCGGAGGGAAGCGCACGGGACAGCCCGGAAGCCTGCAATACCGGGAACACACCTGTGCCAGGCTGGCCGCTCGAAGCTGCCTGACCATGCCATGCACCTTCATGGGGTCGTCTGCACCTCCCAGGCCTCCATGCGTCATCCCCGGGTTCCCCAGTCCGCCGCCCTCTGCTACTCCCGCCATCGGACGGCTCTGCGGCATCCCTGCCTGCGTTGCCATCACCGCCAGTTGGCGGCGGCACGCGTCCAGCTCAGCCTCCTTGCGCTCCAGTGCTGCCTGCGTTGAGGGGGGGGGCACCCTCACCGCCTCCCGCACACGCTGAGCACAAGCGCCCGTGGGCTAAAGCAGCCGACACGCCGAGCTTGGCTGACGGGATGCACTCGTGAGAGAAGTACTTGAGAGAGTCCCTGCGGCAGGTCTTGCATCGCTATCTCCCCGCTCGAATGGTTGGGACTCGCCCATGAACGGGCAGCGCCTTTTCCTTAAGCTGGCTCAATCCAATGCCGACACCCGCCTCGATCCAATGCCAACAC
>LGRX02012285.1:48081-76184 GCA_001247695.2 Cymbomonas tetramitiformis
TGGATATGGCGGGCACTCGAAGGAATGGAGCGTTGCACCGCCGTTGGATGGCGGGCACTCGAAGGAATGGAGCGTTGCACCGCCGTTGCAGCGTCCACTGGAGCGACTGGTGCAACAGCTTAGAGCGTCCCGAGACCCTTGTAGATATACATGCATATCCTCGCCAAAAAACCCCGAATTAAAGCCCTGTTTCTCGCGCGGGGAGTGGGGGGCTAAGGCGTGGAGGGGGTGGTCACCTCGAGGGCGGCGGCAGGCATCCCGGTGAACTTTGCCAGATCGAGTGGCCCACTCTCCACTGGTCCCGAGGAGCCCCCCACCCAGCTGGTTCAACCCAGTCCGCGCTTCCTGCCCCAAGAGCCGTTCCCCAGTTCCCAGCGATCAGCCCCCCTGCAGGCGGGACAGTGAGAGCAGTCGTGATGCCCCTGGCGACGTGGCGCGCTGCTCCATGGGCGAGCTACTCCCACCTTCCAGAGGAACAATACGCTTGCGCCACGACCTCTTGCGAACGCATGCGCCATTGGCAGCTGAGCGCACGCCATGCTCTTTCCGAGAATCGACTTCATCGTGCCGCCGACACACCTCCTTCATCCCTTTAAGCCTTTGACCCGAGGTATCTGTCCAAGCTTGCTTGCTGCTTCTCCGAGTCTGAATGCCGAGCGGTGGCTGAGGCGCTGCTAAGACTGATGTGTGCTAGCGCTAGGCGCCAGAGGCACTCGTTGCGGCCAAGGGATCCATGGTGCCGATGTGGGCTAGTTTTTTAGTCATGCCCTGAGCATGAGAGGATATGCCGCCTCACTTTGGAGCATCAAGAGATTGCATCCAATCAAACGCTCTCAAGTGATCCCGTGTTGGTTTGAGGCACTTTAGCGACTTGGCCCGCCATCAGCGGCCACCAGCACATGCGGGCGTCCTATCCAGGCGGCTTCAGCGCCCGGTGATGATGCCGCGTCACGTTGCTGGGCAAGGGCTGCTCTGAGAGACCTGGAGCTCCCACTGCAGCCGCTTCACCTCCTCTTCAGATTTCTCCGCGCGGTCAGAAGCTTCGCCCAGCTCTTTCTGCAGCCTGTGCGAAATACCTCCGCAATGCCCCGCCTCCACGAGCTCACCTTGGAACATGGCTCTTGGGCCTTGAATGCTTTACGGCATGTCAAGGCGATGGGCGCATGCGCAAGCCATGGCGATACTTGCTGCCACGCTCGGACGGCGTGTTTAGGAGCGGGGGAGGGGGGGTGGGGTTCGCTCGGGGAGCAAAGGCCGGCGAGGTGCGCACCGCGTTGTCTCCGAGAGGTGCTCCGCTTGCTGCTGCTCAAGGGCTTGCTCCACGGTGTGTAGATTCTCAATCAGTGAGCCGCACTTGTCTTCGTATTCCTGCTCCGCGCCCAGGCGTGCTCTTTCCTCACCAACCTCAACCTATGCGCCCTCCGGCTTCCTGCTCACCCCCTGTTGGACATGGCCTTTCTCAGGACAGGGAGGTAGCTCACCCAGGTCTGCCCGTTTCCTGCACTACATTGCCGTTTGTTCTCCGACGGCTGGTTTGTTGTCAGGCACCGCACCGTGCGGTACTGTACCTTAAAAATCCGATATAGTACCGCACCGTACACCTCTGGACACTACCGTACACCACCATATAGCCAATTATGCTACTGGACCGTACCGCGCCGTACAACATAGTACCGTTTTGCACTGGAGAGCACCGTACCGCACAAAGCACGGAGCAGTACAGCAAAACACGAGGGAGCGGTTTCTCGGCGGATACCACGAGTCAGCTACAACGGGCATGCGCCACCCACACACTCCGCGATAGAGCAAGGCATTACTACCAGTAGATGTGCGTGAGCAAAGTAAAATGTTCTCGAGCAGCACACGGCCGACAGACAGTCGAATCTCCCCGTCGATTGGCTCACGGTCAAGGTCCCACGTGACCTCCTTCCCGCAGCGTGTGTCACATGGCTTTGCCAAGCTACATCCCGCTCACAACGCCCACAAAGAATCGCCCGAAATCGTCATCAGAATCCTAGCGGTCTATCCAAGGGCAGGATTTGGGTCGGCTGTGAGCTCATCGGGGGAGTGAAGTCAGAATGGGACCCTGCGTGCTCTTGATGGCGCGCCGCACCCCGAGCAGCATGCACGGTCAAGCCGGCCGCCGAGGTATGCCCTAGACAAAAAGGCACACACCATGCTCAAACCACACAAAGCCCCGCAAGGACGAAGGCTGGTCCGTTGGATTCAGCCCTGGGCACGCCTCCAGCTGTTGCCAACCAACATCTGGCATCGCGGCTGCATGCGTTAGAAAGGCATACGAGTAGACGAGCTCGGGTTACACCCGGAGTCGGGACAGCGGCAAGGGCCTCACGCGCAGCAGCCTCTGACGCATACCCTGCAGCAGGTTCCGCTCATTCTCCATCTCCATCTGCAGCTCGCCCTGCCGTTGCCGTGCGGCCTGCAGCTCCACCCCGCACCGCGTGGCTGTGGCCTCGTCCTCCTGCGCCCGGGCCTCCGCCTGCGCTGCTCGCTCCTGCGCGCCTCCGCATGCCATGTCAGCGCAATCGGCCGAGCAGGACGCCCCCCAGCAAGGCCAGGGGCCGCCGCGGAAGTTCAGCAGGATGCGGGAAGGTTGACCTGAAGCCTGGCCAGGTCGCGCTTGGCCTCGTCGAGCTCTGCCTCCGCCTCTTTGGTGCGCCCCTCCATCTCCAGCGCTCTCTTCTCGCACTGCTGCTCGCGCCGTGTAGACTGCTCCTCCCTCTGTCTCACCACCTGGCGAGTTCCAAAAACCCTTCTCATCCGCCGAGTTGTCCCGCACGCATCAGCCATCCTCCGTCCGCAAACCTCGTCCAATCACAATGGCTCAGACACCTCGAACTGCCTACATGCATGCCGTCCCGCGGCCCATCCATGCTCAAGTGCCCTCCAATCGCCAAAAACTGTCAATCAACGAACACCCCCCCCCTCGGCAAATGAAAAGCGAACACTCTCGAAAGACCCAAACCCGCTATCAATTCTCCCAATATGGATGCACTGCATCGTGAGGCACGTGCTGAAAAGTTCCTCCTCAAGGCCCTCCGCTGCGCCTCCCAGGAGGGCCACAAAGTTATCCTCAAATCCCTCCGCTCGAGTAGGGCGTTAGGTATGAATACTGTCCCAAGGTTATGATGTACCCGAATTATGCGTAAACAGGCTCGTTAAACGGGCAAATCGAAAGAAGGAAAAAAAATGATGGGGTTCCATAACACCTTTTTCAACAACTACACAAGTCCATCGTTTTAACTGTCCGGTGTGCACGTGAAGTAAGCGGGTACACCCGTTGTCGGAAGCGATCCGCGCTTCATACCCTAAACCCTACTCTTTGGTCTCAAGGGAAAACCTAATACAGCACTTTCACAGCCGGTATGACATTCCAGGACAAACGTAGCCGAAAGAAAGTTTTGCAGAGGCTCCCGTGCGTGCGCGACATCCCTGAGGATCGTTAGAGTATCTTGGGAAATAATCCGACGATGACCAACAGCGCAAAACCTTTGCAAAACTTTGGTATCTTTCGGCTATGTTTGTCCTGGAATAGCGCAGGTGTTGCTATCAAAAGCCTTCAAAGACATTGTCATACCGATATGACTTCCCAAAGATCTCTGAAGTGTACCATGGGAATCGTCCCTTGACATCGATTGGTTTGAACCCTATTGGGGAGCCTCCCTGGTCAGTTTCAGAGCCAGCAAGCGCCTCACCCAATCAAAAGTGAGCTATCACCTCAGAACCCTTCACCGGAAGGCGCTTTTTCGCCCCGCCAGCACCCCTCCACAACCTTGGACGGTGCGAGATACGGGCACGCAACTCTTCGTCCCGAGGCCTTCTTTACGGAATTTCGTCGGAACACAGCAAGCCCTGACTAACGAGCTTCGGGCAAAGAACACATCCATTCGGAATCTCCTCTCGGTCCAAGTAATAATGCCCCGCCTCCATTGGTGTCATAAGCCGATCAAACGAGATCCCCATTCACCACATGACGAATCCTGTGCTTTCCCGACACTCCTTGGCACAAGCAACCACTTCAGAGATCCAGCAATGTGCAGACGTGGAGATGTGCTGACGCATTGCATGCCCCCCGTCTCGAAGGGTGCAAGAGGATCGCAGGCATCTACACGGGTGGCCCGCGTGCCTCGTCGTAGGTCTGCTTGAGCTCCAGGTGACGCATTTCCTCATCCTCTTTCTGCTTTGACACCTTTCGCTCTATCTGCCTCCGTTCCTGTCTCAGCCCTCGTCCCCCATCTCTATGTTGCTTCTCTCCAAGTCAAGTCCCTCCCCTGTTCTGCAGACCTCGAGACACCGTATTTGCACCACTGCCAAGTCAAGTCCCTCCCCTGTTCTGCAGACCTCGAAACGCCGCATTTGTACCACTGCCAAGCCAAGTCCCTCCCCTGTTCTGCAGACCTCGAGACACCGTATTTGCACCACTGCCAAGTCAAGTCCCTCCCCTGTTCTGCAGACCTCGAAACGCCGCATTTGTACCACTGCCAAGCCAACAAAGTACTATGCCTTTGGCTACAGTGCACAGTATGGCATGCGGGCGCGCCCGGGCCTAAAGATAGGGACAGGCCAAGCTGCAGTGTGTGCCTGGGCTCAGGTTGGGGAGGCCCCAAGTTGCATCGCATGCCCGAGCTGAAAGGTGTTTTTGGTTGTTATCACAGTGGGGTTAAATTTGGAGAATCGGTGCCTTCGATTGGTTGAGCTTTCGAGACTCGATTCCTTTCAATTCAACGGCGTGTGTGAGTTGTGCAGCGCCATTTCGAACGGTAATTACAGCGCACATGGCCTGAGAGTATTTGCAGAGTGGGAGCCGCACCTGCTCAAACTGCTCCCGCATCCGCATGATCTCCTGCTCCCGGCTGCGCCTCGACGTCTGCCCCGCGCCCCCCCTGCCGGTCAGACAGTGCGGTGGCTGGGCACTCCAAAAGAAGACACGTCTGCAAAGCCTGTACAATAAATAGATGGGTCAGCAGCCTCCTGACAGCCAATTTATGACCGAGGCTAGGCAAGAGATAGCACGCCGGGGAGAAAACGGGCACGGTGATGCAAGGTGGTGACCGAAGCGCCTTGCCACGGAAGCACCCGAATGGCAGATAGGCTCTGCGCACCAAATACCAGGCAGGAGAGCTAAAAGCTGAGATAAAAATATTCCGGGTCAACTCAAGAGAATACTGTCTCAAACCGATTATTCTTTGGCATGTCAGGGGAAGGATGCATGGAGCCAAACACCAATGTGGGGAGCAACTGCACTGCGAGGACTGTCCTGTCCCCTAGGGTACGAGGGGCATGACACGGAACCCAAAGCCTAAACACATGTGGCCGCACACGGCAGAGTCTTCGTGCATCTTGCCGCAGAAACGCTCTATGGAGTGCCCTAGGGTATGAGGGGCATGACTCGGAACCCAAAGCCTAAACACATGTGGCCGCACACGGCAGAGTCTCCGTGCACCTTGCCGCAGAAACGCTCTATGGAGTGCCCTAGGGAACGAGGGGAACGACGCGGAACCCAAAGCCTAAACACATGTGGCCGCACACGGCAGAGTCTACGTGCACCTTGCCGCAGAAACGCTCTATGGATCGGCCTGAGCGGTCCGCGCCTCCCGCGAGCAGTGCACAGATAGGGGTCCCTAGCACAACCTGCACTGCACCGACAGTTCATGTGCGCGCGCCCGCGCGCTTGAACCCACCCACGACGCCATCGTTGTAGACGAATGGAGCACAAAAAGGCGAGCATCTTGTGAGCACTGAGGGAGACCGATGGGCGGAGGCAAAGAGCACCTGCAGCTGCTCTTGAAGCTGTTGTGCCACTTGGTCCTGGCGCGCCTCACGAGCTTTCCCCTCCTGCACCTGTCATCGACTTTACAAGCGCGCTTCAGGGCTTACGGTCCCGGACAAACCAACCTGAACGCCGGCTGCCTCCACATGTTTTTCTTGCTCCGTCTGAGGGGCCCGAAGCGCGTACCTGCTCCTCGATGCCGCTCAACAGTTTCTTGCACTGCCCGAGCTGGTCGTCTTTGGCAGTCAGTACGGCGCGCAGCTCCTGGAAAACGACCCCCAGCCACCAGCTTCTCGCCGGAAAAGGAGAGCAAGAGGCGCCGTGTCGCTTTGCTTTGTTGATGCACTTACGTACTCTTTTGGTGCGAAGCTGAGTACGAGCCGGATGTCGTTTCCTCGGGGCAAACGGTGAAGCAGACAGCAGTGCACCTTCCACAAAAGGCGGCAGTCTCATCATAGTGTAGCGAATAGAGTAAAGGGGAGGGCGCCTCAGGAGTCGGTGTGTTAGCAAACCCGCGGCCAGGCAGAAGAATAAGAGACTCCTTGAGGTTTTGAGGGGGGCGGAGTCGCGGACACCTCAGGGGAGGACCTCAGGGCAGGAGTGAAGGCAGGAAAGACAGGAATACCTCGGCGGAGGATTCAAGACGGGACAGCTCAGAGTCGCGCTCCTCGATGAGCCTGAGGTTGTACTCGAAGTCCTCCTTCAACTGGTTGAACCTCGACTGCTTTCCAACCGCCCGCCCGGCACCCCGCTCGACCACCACAAGCTGCATTGTGGTTCAGTGTGCACGTCAACGTTCAGAAGAGCGATAGCGGGAGAATGCTGCTCGTCCTGTGTAAGCGGGTTGAGCCTGTGGCGACGGAACCAAATCCATTTGGGCGTGCATAAGGCTATCAGAGTTTAGGTGGCGGGATGCGCCGTGATGAGCCTTCTCCCTGCCAAAGCTGAGGGGGTCTGTTCCAAAAGCTGTTCGTAAACAACACCTGCAGGGAAGCAGCTTCGGCGTCCTTCTCTGAGCATAAGATCTCCAAGGATTTATTTCTTGTGTCCGCCATGTGGTTGAACTGCGTCGTCTGCGAAACGAGTTGCGAGCACCAAAGAAGGTTAGCCAAGGGCGAACGGCTCGAAACTCTATCAAGCCCGACGGTCTGTATATTTTCATCCTAGTCCCCCAATGATGACTATTCTCAGAGTGTAAACGTTGAACAGGAAAACATAGTGTATTGCTCTAGGCTGAACCGCGCCGAGCGACCGGGAAGGAAAGAAGACAGAGGTCGGGACATCTGTGATTTTGGTGACATAGTCGGTCACCTTAGCGTCAAGAATATGCCGCAGGGGAGTCGGCTCGTTCCCGGTGTAGGAGAACGGCGACGCAGTGTGATGGCCAGCCATAGCTTCAGATAAGCTTGAAATACTAATCTTCGCTCACACCTTCTAATCGGATTGCACTTCACTGCGCGCTTCCCGAATCCAAGCAACACGGTATGCCCTTCCTATTCCAGAGAGTGAAGGGCTGGAGTTCCGAATGAAGGCAGTGCAAGACTTGTGACAAAAGAATACGATATTATGAACTTTGGAGCCAGGTGAAAGGTTTTCCTCGACCCACGACGGTCTGTCGAGGCTGCGAGAACGAAGTGACTCTGCCTGGCGACTGCATTCAAAATTTCAAGCTAGCTTTTTCATGTTTTTACGCAGTGTACCACCCATATCGCCAGCCCTCTCTCAACGGTTAACAATCTTCTGCAGCGGTTTAAATTCTTCTTCAGTGCGGAAGTCTCGTCGATCATTCAAGTTTCATCGGTGTTTGGCGCCAAAGTGACGCGGAGATCATCCACGCGGTGCACCGCATCAGTATGCTCACTGTCCCATGTCGAGAAGCTTTATACCGTAAGCCTTAGCCTAAAGCACACTTCGTTGTCGTTTCTTATCACAATTCGAGGGACGAGACGAGACTGTTGCTGTTGTACCTGAGGTAGAGAGTTTGAAATCCGAATTGTCTATTGTGAAAGCTCATGCACAGATACTCATACTCGATACTGAGACTGGCTCGCTAGCGATATAAAACCGTAGCTGCAGCTGCCGTATACAATGATATAGTCTGCCATATAGTATATCGGATATAGTATGATATAATTATATAATGATATAATTAATGAACTGATAATATAAAACCTCACGTAAGGGGTCACATATAAATACTATACTAATACATGAGTACCATGCACCTGCATCTTGACCGTGCGCTTTCGTGTGAGCCTGTCGCTGTCGTGTGACACGCCTGTTGCTGTAAAATTAAACCTGTTATCAATAACCTCGAGTTAACGAAAGAAAATCACACGTTCGGTTGCCATTTGGTTAGTCCATACTGCCTACCTCACGTCAGTAGTGCCTTACTTGTGAGCCTTAAATCGCTCTCTTAAATTCTTTAAAGAATTGTGTATCTGCAGTCACCATTTGGATAGTCAGTGCAACTCGGAAGGTTGGGATTTTTCACTGTGAGTTACAAGCTCAGACAAAACAAAACTATTCACGTTGCAGGGGCCGCTTTGTCCCGCGATACGTAAGAATAAAGTGATTTTTTTTCGAAGCGGAAACAGTATAAAAGGAAGTTTTTCAGGATGGCACGAAACGTTCGAGCCCATACACGAAGATATGCGTGCCTTGGTTGCACTGCGCCTTTGCTGTTCTCTCGCATCTCGCAGTAACCTCCCTCGACTTCGACTGACGCTTGCTGAGCATAATTCACTCTTGCCAAGTGATATACATACGTTCAGTGTCACCTGCAGAACCTGCGCAGCCTAGGCGCTCCCTGTAACCCGGGTGCCATGAAACTTCAACCATAAAAAACATCTGCGTGAGCTCAAAGTGACCGCTTATTTTAGATTTTGCACTTAGACTACGTTTCCTTCGCGAGAATCTCACTCCATTCTTTCCAAAGATTTCGGTTCCTCTTCCTAAAGTTGGGTCCTCTGCGCTGAAAAGCCGCGCGCATGATGGAAGGATATCACTGCTTTCACACGGACAGTGGCAACGCGGGTGCTGAGTCTAACAGCTTTCAAGGGAAAAGAGGGAGTTCAGCGAGGACAGTTCCTCCCTCTTTCCTCCGCCAGCCAACGCGAGAGACCTTCGCCACGCGGCCCGTATCCCCCACCTTCTCGAAAGAATACACTAATCTGGACACATTCAGCGCGAGCTTACGGCGCTCTCGGGCGCCTGCCAGGTACATCATCCCTTCCCCGGTCGAATTCCGCCTGCTCTCGTCGCCGGTATCCCTCTCTCACAATACAAAGCATGAGTGCGGTCACAATGCCTCGTCACTATCGTTTGTTGTGCGAAATGGATGCCCGAACCAGGTGCGCAATGTTTGCACGCGGACGCGCCAAACCGCATGCCGCGGGCTCCCCTTGCACCCTCACCCCCTCGCCAAGCGTGCCCTCATCGCGTCGCTTCAGCCACTGCCATCGCTGGGAAACTCGGTGCATGGTGCATCAGATGGGAACTCGTTGTGAACGAGGTACTTTTGCAGTAGGAAGCGGTGCGCGTATTCGGGCCCTCCCACGCGTTCTCTCTCATTTCACCACGTGGTGCTAAAAGTGACCGCTAAAAAATTTTCTTCCCTCAAAGACCATTGCCTGGGGTTTTTTGCCCCCAGTCGTGAGGGATTATCTGAACGTTGAGGTCCTCTGATGGACTCCTGCCAAAATTGTTCTTTTTTCCCCACCACCTTTTGGTGGATGAACAGTAAAAAACTTCGGGGTTTCTGGCGCGCGTGAATTTTCCGTGGTCTGGATAAGTGCAAATAGGGTCCGTAGAGGGGCGCAGAAACGGCTCTGAGCTACAAGTTGCCATGTGTCCAAACGGCTGGTTCCTGCTCACAACCCTCTCTCCTCTGGCTGAACACATACAGTGTGCCAGTTATGGTGTTTGTTTGTAGCGACGTAGCGAGCAATTCAGAGTTCGAAATATTAATTTTTTGAGACCACGGCGCAAAATGTTGTGATCTCAAACCACCACGGCGCTCAAATACATGAGAACAAGTGGGACCACGACGCGCCATTTTCTCTCGATAGCTGCTAGGAAACTTCATTCGGAGGAAATTGATGGTCCCGACCTTCCGGCAGGTCCCATGTTAGACGCACTGCTCCCCAGTTGCCAGGCCTTTGCCTCTCGACTATTCTGGCACCCTGAATCTTGCGTTTGCGCCCGCTCCAACACACCTCCAGGTTACTATCTGGTTGTTTGTGATGATGGCTTTCAAAGAGCATCTGAATCGCGGGCAATGTGCGCGCAGTGCGAAGCATCAAAAGCAACGCGAATTGGAAAAGTTGGTCACCAGAACGCTTCCTCCGCTCCCGGCGCACCTCGCGGCGGAGGCGCACATGGAAGGCGTCGAAGGTCTGGGCGCAAGGCCGAAGACTTGCCGAAGACCAAACCCTGATGCCTGCACTCCGCTGTGCAGTGCGTGCGTGTGTACAGAAGCCCTCTAAGACGCCAGGAGACAATATTTCGCACTTGCTTATTACGTTCCCTGTTCTTGCGAGCCAGCCCACTAAAAAGCAGCGAACTGAGGCCAGGAGACAATATTTCGCACTTGCTTATTACGTTCCCTGTTCTTGCGAGCCAGCCCACTAAAAGCAGCTTAACTGAGGCCAGGAGACAATATTTCGCACTTACTTGCCACATGCCCTGTTCTGCGTGAGCCAGCCCACTAAAAAGCAGCGAACTGAGGCCAGGAGACGATATTTCGCACTTGCTTATTACGTTCCCTGTTCTTGCGAGCCAGCCCACTAAAAAGTAGCGAACTGAGGCCAGGAGACGATATTTCGCACTTGCTTATTACGTTCCCTGTTCTTGCGAGCCAGCCCACTAAAAAGCAGCGAACTGAGGCCAGGAGACGATATTTCGCACTTGCTTATTACGTTCCCTGTTCTTGCGAGCCAGCCCACTAAAAAGTAGCAAACTGCAGGGCTGCTGCAGCTTTAACTCTTCTTTAGTAGGCATATGTTATGCTGGGCGTTCATGGCTAGCAGCTGGGAGAGGGGAGTGGAGTACACATCATCGGTCGGGAATGCAGCATTGCTCGGAGCTCAGACGCTCGATGTCGAGGTCGAACTCGAGGCCATAGTTGAAAGCTGTGATTCACAAGACGTCGCGGTCGAAACTGAGCGAGGCTCGTAGCATGCTTCGCTGGTTGGCAGGCACACAGCACGAGTCCGGCTTCCACTCCTATCGAGGGGGCCGCCTGCAAACAACGCCGCGGCCTCCAGGGGCACCGGCCGTGCAAACCCCGAGGAGCCGGCAGTACAGGATCACAGCGAAATCGATCCTCGAGCAATGTAGCGCCTCAACGCCGAAGGTGAAATTCGAGCCGCCGCGGAGCTCTCGGGCGTCACAAAACTCGGCCGTGCATCGAGCCGAATCCTCCCTACGCAGCGATGTTTCGTACCTTTCAGACAACAAATTCGGCCACGGCCTAAATATGCCTGTGGACCCCGACGTCCTTGTGTTCAAGGACTACAGCCTGCCGGACGCTGCGCTGCCGGAGCATGTCTACTCGCGCTCCTACGCCGATCCACCGTGCGTCCCACTGGCAGCGCTGCACCCGGCTCTTAAAACCCTCTTACTGCTGCGGCCAGCCACCCCACTTGTGACCGCTTCACCCGCCTCGACTGCTGCGGCCACCCCCACTTGTGACCGCTTCACCTGCCTCGACTGCTGCGGCCAATCACCCCACTTGTGACCGCTTCACCCGCCTCGACTGCTGCGCCAGCCCCACTTCTGACTGCTTCACCCGCCTCGACTGCTGCGGCCATGCCACTTGTGACCGCTTCACCGCCTCGACTGCTGCGGCCAGCCACCCCACTTGTGACCGCTTCACCCGCCTCGACTGCTGCGGCCAGCCCACCCACGAGCCGCTTCACCCGCCTGACTGCTGCGGCCAGCCCCACTTGTGACCGCTTCACCCGCCTCGACTGCTGCGGCCAGCCACCCCACTTGTGACCGCTTCACCCGCCTCGACTGCTGTGAGCGAGGGTGCCACTCTGGGATATATGCAGGACGGACAGAACTTGTGATACGGATTGGATAAAAAGCATTACGGCAACCAAGCAGCTGCTCCCCGCCAGCCGAAATGATGCGAAACTGCTGCGGAGCTGGCTGGAGGTTCGCCTAGTCCCCTCCAGAGCAACACGGTCTCCAGCAGCCCGACTCTGCATGCGCATCCTGCAGCTTCCTCCGCGCGTTGCGGAACGAGCCAGCCAGCAACAAGCAGGCGTCCGCATACATATCATCGCCCACATACATCTGACTGACATGCGGGCCCAGCAATGCCTTCACTGCACGCAAACCTTCCACGGTCAGGATTGGAGCAGCTTGCCTTCTTGGTTAAGCTTATGTTCCGGATCTAATCTGAACAGATCTGAAGCTGGCGTGCGCGCGCAGAAGTGGTTAGGCGGAGTCTCCCGCGATCTGTGCTGAGAGCGCGTGCTGGCGTGTGACCACAGAGCTCGCTGCAAACGCTTGGTGAAGAGCATTGCCCAGCTGACCTTCTCGATGTAGCAAAGCAATCCCTAGAGCTTTATGGAATTGCGTATCACGAAATCACCCGGCAGGTGCGTCCCGGTCACCCCGTGCTGCACTGCAGCGCGAAGGGCGTTGCAGCTTCCCTCGCGCTTCCCTTGCGCTTGTCTCGCGCGTGTATTGCACTTGCCATTGTATTGCAGTTGTTTGGCGACGATTGGTCACATCGTATCATCTTTCCATGCTGCTTTGCATTTGGGTTGGGAATATGTATGCGTTTGTGGTATCTTGTCACGGCCCCGCCCTGCTCTTGATTTGCTTCTCACATCCACTGGGATGATGGTGGGTTGGCTTTTGCTGGCCGATCTCATGCCGTTCAGTGTATTGCGCTTGCCGAGGGACTTGTGTTCGTTGACCCTGATATGAGGTACTGGCGCATCGCTGTGAATGGGGACGGCCGCCGGATGGAAGTGGGTTTTGGAAGGCGGTTGTCCCTGTGGTGCCATACTGGCAGGCACTGCCTCTTGGAGAGCTTGGTGGATTCGTCTGCCTTTGCTGCAAGGAGAGGCAGAGGGTGGTGAAGTCCACCTTCTGTGTTTTCCCTTGATTTTTGTGGGGAGCACTTAGGTGCCCGAATGTTTTCATTTTGTTACATGGGGTATCCATGCTTTGTGGTGTGACTGCATTCATGGCATAACCATGGACCAACTGGTCCCATCCATCGACCGTGAGCCACTGGGGGGCATGCCAGCAGGGTCCGCTCACTCCGTAGCCCAGAGACCAACAGTTGTTGGGCGATGATCGGTCACATCGTATCATCCTTCCATGCTGCTTTGCATCTGGGTTGGGAATATGTATGAGTTTGTGGTATCTTGTCACGGCCCCGCCCTGCTCTTGATTTGCTTCTCACACCCACTGGGATGATGGTGGGCTGGCTTTTGTTGGCCGATCTCATGCCGTTCAGTGTATTGCGCCTGTCTTCAAGTGGGCTTCACGTGGGCTTCAAGTTGAGCTCCATTCCATTCCTGGGTGGTAAATCTCACCTGCATACACGGTTGGGTATCGTCTGCTCAGCGCCCCCTTCTATTGTAGAAGAGGTCTCTGCGCTTCTTTGCAGAAAATGTGCAGGGAAAAAATCGTGGTATTCTCCCGGCAAATATGCGAGGTGCTTACCAAAGTAGAAATCTCTCTGCTAGCTGAGAGGTCTGTGGAAAGTGAGTGTGTGCACCGGGCTTAACCAGATGCCAGGCTTCTGAGAGGAGGGAGGGACTGCTGTTTGACGGCAGGTTGCATCACATTGTGTTGAACGGGCGCATCTTATGGCGGACATCTGGAGTAGCAACCACCAAATGTTCCACCGAATCGTCGAAGTGCATAAGGAGGTGTGGGGCAGCCCATAGGGAAGGGGTTTCAGGCCATTGCAAATCTCAACTCGTTTGCCTAAAAGATGACAGGTTCAAGAGGTCCTATAAAACTTAAACTAATCTTACAGAAGCATGGAATTCTGTTTGGGTTGAAGAGGTGGTTGGACCACTGTGGAGTGGCAGGAGAGAGAAAACGCGGAGGAGAGAGCGGATGCATTAGATGGCATCGTTCAGGAGCTGCAGCAACAATTAACAGAGATGCCTGAACAAGTGAAGGTGACGTGCTCCAGCCTGAGGGTGATTCTGTTCTGCTTTTCAATTACCGCACGGAATTTCAGCATGCCACTGGAAATGAGGCGCATGGCATAGTCACACTAACGCATGTGGTAAGTATTGCAATTTCACCTTGGACGACCGGTGGAGTTTTACATCTTGATCAAGGACTTAACAGCTGTTTGTTGACCCGAGGTGAATGATGGTTTGCAGAGTAAGGAGTTCGTGATTCTGAATAAAGAGAAAGAGTTAATCGTTGCCCGGAAAAAGATTATCGAACTTGAAGAAGAGCTGAAAAAGCTGAAGAATTAATTCCTGGTTATGTGAAACACTGAGTAGGTGTTTTGTCAAGTAGAATGCATCTATTGCATTTAATTAAGACCTTAACCGGACGTTCTAATTTGTTGCAGACATACTTTGTCCTGCACTCACATTATCGACTTGCAATGGGGTTAACTTGGTGTAAGGTGGAATCAGGTATATATCATGAACAACATTTGCATATTTCCGTGCTACATTGTACATGGGGTGATTTTGAGGAGGTGCTACAGACACAAATAAGTGTGCCCAGATCCCACACATATCGTATAAATTTCCCCGTGTTGCTGATGGTATTTGGAGACCTAACATTGGCTGATTAAAGGGTGTTTTTGGAAGTGGAACAAAGGTCGGGCCATGCAATTTTGGGTAAGCGGAGCGCATCACACAAACCAGTAGCAACCATATATATTCAATCGCATCCTGATCGCAAGGTAAGTCATGGGAAATAATGAATGCGCAGGTTGGAACTTTTATCATATGCATATTATCAATACCTAAATCTGGTGATGTGGTGAAATTTGGGTAGAATAATAGCTTATTTTGAGTTCCCGTACGATATAAATGAAAATTATTTGAGGATCCATAGATAGATGGCTACTCCTGCACTTCGCTGCTGGGATAATAGTCCAGGTTGTCCAGGTATAGTTGCAAGTTACCTGTCGATTTCGCGTCGCCCCTGCACACGCTGTGGATATCATCTCTCCTTCGACGTCGTGGGTGCATGCGCGGACGACGTGGCGGCGGCGTCCGCAGGCGGTGTGCCTGCGAGCGCGCATGTCACCTGCCCGTACGGCTGTTGCGACGGTGAGGCATGCGAAGTGCAGGGGGTGCCTTCGCGCGGCTGGTGGTGCTCCAGCGGACGCCAGAAGGATAGAGTCTGTGCATGTGCCCTCTCAGGGGTAACCGGGAAGCACAGTATGTGGTTGGCGCTGAACTCGGCATGTCCGTGCGCATGTCTGACGTCCTCGCGGCATTTAGGCGGATGTGTTCTCGGTCCGCGGCTCGGGTGCACCAGTGGGGTCTGTGCGGGCGAAGGCTCCGTCAGTCGAAAAATATGTAGGTTTGCCACCCTGTGTGCTATTTATGGCTTGTTGTGGGGTGGTAGGCGTGGGGGGAGCATCCCTTGCGGGTGGTGTTATTACGGCTCTGGTGCACACTATACAGCTGCTGGCATGATGCAGGTCGGCGGGGAGCTATGATGGCGCTATATGTGCCGTGAACTCGGGGGTGCTGTCTCCGGCGCATCATCGTCGTGGTGCCGTTCAGGCGGCCCTGCGGCATGATGGACCGTTGACCAGCATGCGGCATCTGTCAACACCCCTCCCACCTCCTACATCACCAATCGACTTTATTAACGACACCGACATCTTCTATGGGCTTGAACTTATGCAGTACCGTGCCGTGCTGTGCGGTACAATGTCTTGCTTGCGTTGGCGAACACGCTTTTACGAAGCCCGGAGTCTCGGGCGCAAACTCAACTGGGCAGCACGCAGCCGGGTGTGCGCCCGATACGGGGCTGTCAGGAGTTCAACCTGATCTGACTGGAACTTCCCAGCCAATCTGCAGCCCCTCATGCCGTGTTCACTCAGCACGGTGGCTCACTCGCCCATACCCTAGAGCCATAGCGTGCAGTGCCGCGGAAGGCATGATACGGGGGATCACCCCTAATCCCCTAAATTAAACTAAAAACGCAGCCTGCACAGTATGCCCTGCGCTACAAACGCCCCGTTAGCTAGACCGTTGGAACCGATCCCATGTCGGCGAACCTGCTCTCGCGGACTCTGGCCTCTACACGCATGGCGCTGGCGTGAACATAACATCGTTTTGCAATTCAAAAACGCAAACCGGGAAAGACAAAGGTGTCAGAAGCCTCAGTACTTACTACTGCAATAATCGTAGTTAGCCAACCGTTGGGTGCGGTCCCAAATTGGAAGCGTAGATCCACGGACTGCCGCCTCTTATACGTTGGCAAAGCGGCATCATCAACCTCCTCCCTCTTGCTATATGTTTCTTGGCGATAATCAGTTCGAAGATCTGCGACACGCGCACCCGCAACGGCGAGCGTGGACTCTCTGGTACACGTTGCATGATGATGACGGAAGGACCGTCCCTGCTCCAACAGTATGCCTTCAATATCGTCGCCAGTTGCATACCGCGCGGGACTTTCTGTATTTTACGAACCTTCTATCGTTTAACACCTTAAGGGCAAATTGGCATACTGCTCATACGGATCCTGTTTTCCTGGAACTTATTTTCGCGTTTTCGGCAATAACTCAAGTATTCTAGACGTCCATTTGCCACGATTCTTCGCATACCTTATTCTATGGAACTAGGTGGATGATATGGCACCTCATTATCACTCATCACACCGTATGTGCACACATGAATATATGTGACCCACCATCACCACACTTAAGGAAATTATGTTGAACAGCTAAAATGCAAGATTCCATTTCTCACCTACGTACGTACCATGCGCTTTGAATTGCGTGTGAGTTTCCCCAGGTCAATGATCCAGAAAGTTATTTGAAATAGTTTTTTTTTCTGCGGCGGATGTGATAATACTGTCAAGGAATATTATGAACATACATTTTTGTCCAGCAACCAGGTTTGCATCCGTAAGACGTGCTCCCACGACCTGCCGTTGTTTCTCGTCCAGTTGTTGCGCCTTGGAATCATTGGAGTCGTGATACGTGCACTGCTGTCGCAGGGGAGATTGTCACCAGGCATGCGTGTAATTTATATTTTGTATAATAACACAATGGCTAGTTTTTTTACATCTACCAAATATATGTCTTTTAATAGCCTAATAGAACAGGCTACAGGTTCCCCTCTACAGGTAGAAGGTAGAACAGGAACAGGTAAACACATTTTGATAGAATATATATATTTCGGTCATATATCAAGAGCCCAACTATATGTATCTATATGTATATATGTATATGCAAAAGTCTTTTCAAATATCAACACATATGCTATGCAATACCAGTGTGTGTGCCTTGTATGTTAGTGCAAAATTATGTATGCATATATGCATATGATGAAACAAAATTAGGTAAACAGGTAAATAATAAAACTATTGTTACAATTGGCTGTCTATTTCAGCTAAAATTCCGGTCACATGCCGGTTTTGCACAAAGATAATTTCGGTCAATAAAAGTATTCAACACAGGTCTTGGCTATCCATGCTGCCAGTAGAGTCTACGGATGTTTGGGGTGCTATTTGCGACTTGAGTAGCTGCCCTCGGGTTTCTGAAAGGTTTAGCTTAGATTCAAACTCAGTTTCAAAATCCCGAAGGGTTGAGTTGGCGGAACTAAGCTATACTTGCAATATCAGAAGTACCCAATTAATCCCGGAAACTGTAGTTGGCTGCAAGGTTTTGCCACTTCAAAACAAGGCTCAACATCGGATGCATTTTCCGGTATCGAGAGTGCACGATATTAGTAATTCCAGTATCGATTGATATCAATATTACAACAACCGAGATTGATTGATATTGATATTCACTAACCCTTCATCGATCAATACTAATCATGCATTTTTTCCCCACGTATCCCAAATCGAGCAATAACGAGACGTACAATATTCGAGCCCAAATCGAGCAACAGCTAGACGTACAATATTCGATAACAGGTTGATTATGACACAACATCACTTGTGAATATCGATACCATCGATGCAGCCGATACTTTAAGCAAGACAGGGGGCTTTTCCCCCTTCACATACAGGTTACGTAATTTTTGAGGAGGTTTGTCCAGGCTATGCTACAGTAATCACTCACCAATAAGAAATAATAGCAATAAGAAACCAGCCAGCGTTTGGGGGGTCACAACTTGACGAAATTTGCTGGCTAGCTTTAATTTCTTAAGAAATTGGCCAAAATAAGAAATCAAGGGGCTGGCTGGCTTGAATCATAGTGAAAGCTAGTTAAGAAATTTTGGCTGGATTATTTGGTGGGTTTACTCGATTTAACAAGGATTTTGATGGTTATACACAATTTATCTCAATAAAAATATCATACAGACTATTGAATTTTTTCGAACGGAGGTGCAAACGCTGGCTTGTCGGCGAAAAGTGAGTTATCCAAACTAAAACTCCAGTACTAAAATTTTACTACTGTGGCCGTCGCTGAGTGCCAATTTCATGATAGCTGGCTGCCTCCTCCTTAAGTAATAAGAATAAGAAATTGGCTGGCTGAGCTACGAAATCGGGATTTCTTATTCTTAGCAATTTCATAGGTCGCTGGCGCTGGCGGGGGGGGTCACAACTTGACGAAATTCGCTGGCTGACCCCAAATTTAGGACTTTCTTATTGGTGAGTGATTACTGTACTCTACTACTCTATTCATAGCTAGGAGGAGGAGGTCAAGGGCAAGGCTCTACTACTCTTTTCACAACATACTGCAGTTCTCACGGGTACACAAACGTTCCACATAGTGTTGATAGAGGCCATCATGAAGTGCTCCAAAGTGCCCTCGGTGACAGTCTTGCGCAGGTCGCCATGCAGGATACCACACCCACTGAAAATACGCTCAACCCCACCCGTGGTTGCAGGATGTCCCCAAAACTGACGGGTCGTGAACCACAGCTTGGGAAAGGCTGATTTGTGTTTTTGCCACCAATTATTGGGATCGACAGACGGTGCAGCATCCGGTAGGGCCAAGTACTTTGTAAACTTTGAAAATTGAAATCTGGGCTCTGGCGGATTATCGTGGGCCCAGGGCGGGATGGTGAATTTCGCCAATGCCGATTATCGATACCCTTGATTAATCGATACAGCCAAATTTCACTGTGGAATCGAGCAATTACGATTTTCGGCCCGGCACAATCGAGCAATGTCGATATTTCATGAAGCCATCGCGATCAATACCGATATCAGACGCTATTGCATCGATCAATACTAATGGTGCAAAAGAATTACAAATCTGGAATCGATCGATACCAATGTTCACGATTAATCGATTGTATCGGTTATCGGAACTATCGATGTTGAGCCTTGCTTCAAAATCGCAATTTTCTGTTGCACCTGCATATATTTAACAGGTAGACGCCAATTTTCTTTGACCTGCAGTTGTTCTTCACAATGTAAGCACAAGTCCTTGTGGAAATTCTCTAAGTATTCAATAATATCCTCAAAGGACATAAGGTGAATGAGTGTATCACGAGGAGCTTAACCTCTTAGCCGGTAGCCGTTACGATATCGTAACAAACCACCCGCGGTCCTTTTGGTTTCGCATGCACGTGTGCTCGCCAAAAAGGGTTAGACGAACTCTAGACATGATACAACCTAGGGCATGTGTGCATAGTGAGCATGCATGCATCACTCCATGGCAGATTTGTATGGGATGTACATACACTCTTATCATATTCATAACAATTTGAACCGACAATAATGCTTTTTATAGCCAATTTTGAAACGGAAATCGGCTCAAATCTGCATGATTTAGACAACTTTGACATTGATATGAATGTGCATGACCATATATGATCAGGGTATGCCACATTCAACCATCACATATCGATATATGGGTGCTAAGGGCTATACATCCTCGCTTATATGTGAAATACACGCAGACTAATCGCTTAAGTATGGAAAACATTGCTTAAGTATGAAAAACATTGAAGAATCGCATGTTTTTTTCATGTTTTTTCGTAAAAAGGCCACGTATATCGAGATGTAGGCACATTTAACTCAACATATGACTGACAAAAGTTTAAACATGGCCAAGGCCGATAGCATCGTACTAACGGCAACCGCTTAAGAGACCTTAGGCGACCAAGAATCGCTTTTGCGTAAAGTCGATTGCTAGAATTTGGAGAAGTTTTGCTTGTATAATCGGTATATCTCACGATATATATGCCATAGATGTTCATACAATAGCTCAATTTGTAGTTGCGATAGGTGTCGAAAACATATATAATCACCGTGGCATGCTTATGTATGTGAGCACCACACCCGCTTCCCACACAAAACATGCATTTTTGGCCGGAAACAGCGTTACCGGCTAAGAGGTTAAAAGGTTACTCTCGTCTGCACTTGACAATTAAATAGACGAAGGGTGTGTTTTGTAGCTTCAAGTTCAGCTTTTAAAGCCGCCTCCTTCTCTTGAGCTAAGCGCTGAAATGAAGCACTATCTTAGTCTCAGCGGATAGATTCATTCGCATTGTTATATGGTTGGCATCGCGTTTCAGAGGGTTATGCGTTATCAACAGAAGTCGAGGCAAGATCGAATCTTGGAAGCGAGCAGGTACGATTTCGCCAGAAATCGCCGGCGAAACGAAAGCGACAACGCTTGCGTCACGCCTTGACGATTGTTGGATATACGCATATACCCCTAGGACTCGGGATATATTCACTCAGTGATAGGTTTACTCAGAATGTAATAAAGTTGATAAGTTAACCCGTTATATGGGCTAAACAGTCAGGGTTCAGGTTCGGGTGACAATCATACACACTACTATCGGAAGAGTCACAAAGTAAACGGTGTGACTATTCCAGCACACCACCTAGTGTGGTGACTGGCCAGCCGAAGGTGAAACCTGTGAACAAACACCATCCAGAGCGGTGGAAACTGAGTTCTAAGGGAAGGCCTGTCCTTTCTGGCAGGGCTGTTCCCAGTCAAGAGTTGCAAATCTGAAATCCGGCCCGTGATCGGACCCCTCTGCACATACAGCTACTGTCAATTTCACTGTGCAGGAGCGGCACGATTAACTTGCTAGTCACTAGTCGGCGGTGGCACTGCCGTGCCAGCCCGCAGCACAGTCATGGTGCCGTGAATTGAAGTTTCCGATGCCGTGATTGAATCATTCGTAGAGTTCCAGAAGAAATCTGAAAAGTCTCGATCGTCGTGCGAGGGATCTTCCCCCTCCTCCTCGTCTGTAGTCGGGCTCGGTGAATAGTCCGGCGACGGTGGGGCATCCCAATACAGCGGTGGAGGGGGCGGGTGTACCGGGATGTAAAGCCCGATCGGTGCATTGTGAAGCCCCTGCCGAGCACGGTGCCGGCCGTGCCGGCGCGGTGGAATAGCAGCCGGCGTCGCAGAAGTTAATGCAGGCTCGCTGGTGGTTGCCTCAGCAGCACCACCGACCACCAGGCCGGTGTGGTCCGGTGCGCATGCTTCGCCAAGAGCGGCAGCTGAGAGTGGCGCCGCGCGGTGGCGCAAACACAGAAGAATGCATGTCACAACTATGAACACGCTTAGAAGGGGTCCCTCGGGCACCCCTGAAAGGCCTGTCACACCCCCCATATTCAGTCACGCTACCGCAGCCCTTGTCAGACCCCACCGCAGTTGCCCCCATCGCGCCTATCTCAGCCGACAGCAAACGCCCCAGCCATGACCCCCTTTTTCAGTAATTGTCATTCCCCCCTCAGTCACGGTCCTACCCCAGTTCATTGTCCGCTCGAGCGCCCGGAGCATATCACGTTCACCCTCCTGCTCGGATCGCCCTCCCAGTTTAAATCATGCACGACGCCTCGCCAAGCGCTACATCGACGTCGCCGCGACCAGCCCGTGCCGATCCGCGAGAACCGCAGAGCGTCGAGCACGACATCACGCGAAGTGACATCACGACACGACCACACATGACGTCTCGGCAATGCATGACGGGGCAAACGCAAGCGCGCGTTGACACCAAACGCCGCTGTCACTGGGAACCAATGGTCACAGGGCATCCGAAACGACAATGGCATTCACGGACTTTCACTATGCTCGCTTGAGTATTTAGCTAGCTCTGCTTTCGAAAAGTTAGATCCGAACCTTTCAAAACCATTCTGCGGGACAGTGATATTTGCCTCTTGTGGCCTAGTATTAAATGTGATATATACATACATATGCTTCGAATCCACATGAGAGCTTCGTCACTAGCAGTTTGTAAGAGTCTGGTTCGGATCCCCAGAGTGCCGGCACGCCACTCTGACGTATGTGCGAATTCGTGCCGTTGCACTTGTTTTATCTGTGAATTGCCCCCGTGTTGCTCGCTTGCCTTTCTGCGTTGCATGCTTTTACCTGAGCCTGAATCTACAGTCTGCGAGTACAAGTTAGTCCCGTGCCCGTTTTGCGAATCTACGAGCCGGCACGGCTGAAGCGCGTTGCCGCCTGGCATGTTTTACGTGGCATAGCAGTAGAAACGCATGTCGCAGTTCCGCAGCGCTGGAGATCCTCTGCTGTCCGAAAACGTTCACGAATTCACAACACGATCGCGAATTCCCACAGAGGGGCATTTTTCCCTTTGAGCGCCTAGCGGCGAGATAGCCCGAAGCTGCGTTTATCATAAATTCACACCCGCGACGGCGAACCGTCTCAGGCACTCTCAGCGGTATTCACGCGTGTGCACGATGCGCCCGGCCTTTTTGTGCCATATTTTGTACCATTTGCTGTGCGAATTCGAACCTCGCAGGGCTTGCTTGCCGAATATGCTCAAACCGGCACAACATATGACCGGCGCTTGGGAATGCACAACCGTAGCCGCGCCGACTCGAGCCGTGACACCTGACTTTTGCTGTTTGACGAGGTTGTAGCCGCACCCATGTTTTTCCCTCAGTTTGTATGATGTTAACCTTTGTGAATTCGACCTGCGCAGGCTGTGGCAACGTTGAATTCCCCGAACGGACCTGTGTGACAGGTTGTGGGAATTCACGGCTTACGGCGCGCCAGCTCGAGCCCAAACACCCGACTGCAACCTTTCGACAGCATTGCAGCCGGATGTTTTTTCCGTCAGTTTTCATTGTGTGTGTATTCGTGAATTCGACCCTTGTGGGCGTTGCACTAGAACAAGGTTTTTGCTTAAGTTTGCTTAAGTTTGCTTAAGTTTTCTTAAGTTTGCTTAAGTTTGCTTAAGTTTGCTTAAGTCGGTATAAATCGGGAGAATTATACACCCGATGACATAGGAATGTCACCAAGCCCGCTTCAGGATGCCCCAGGGTTCACGCGAGAGCCCCAGAATGACTGGCGCGATGCTAGGAGATATGACTCGAAGAGGCTGGGTTTGTTAAAGGCCAAAGATTTGTCTGGCAGTCGACGATGAGTAATTATACACACTGAATCAGTCGAGGTATAAAAGTTTGTGGCAACCTGATTCGCGAAGGCTCGCGTGCACTATAAATATGTCAGGGAATGTCGTGAATGGGGAAAGCCTGTAAGTGGTGTAGTCCAATCAAAATCGCGATCGTCATCATACCCACGCATGTGACATATATACTGTAAAATAATAAATACTTGGAACACTCGATTTCAAATCAGGCGAGGGTTTAAACTGCGGCGGGCGGGGCTTATTCGTTCTTTCGAAAGAGAAGGTTTTTTGACCACCTTCCCTTTCCGCCCTAGTAGAAATTTTGAAGTTTGAATATATAATAAACATGGCGTCTTCTCCTCCCGCACGTACGTCTGGTAGCAATCGCGCAGCAAGACTCCTTGCTGCGGCGGGACGCTCCAACGGCGGGAACGGGGGAGATCCACCGGTGCGAGTTTCAGTTTAAATTTTGTGAAACAGCATGGTCTTAGACCGACGTTTTGCGTTTGTTTTTCCCCCCCACACAGTCGGGTTATCGGGTGTGCAGGTTGTGGGCCAAGCTGGCCAAGCCGGTGCAGCAGCCGCGTTGGACCTCAATGAGGACGTCAACGAGGAGCCCGCGGGTGAAGAAGGCGGCGCGCCTGAAGAGCCTGCAGAACCGCCGGTGAGTTTTCTGCGTTTCCTGAAACCGTTTGCATATCTTGAACCTAATTTATGTCACACGTTCCGCCGTCAGAGGTTGCTTAAAAAGAGACGTGCGTACAACAAGCGTGTTCCACTTGTGTTGGTGTCTGCATGGTGGTCAGCTCGGGAGGGTACTGCTTCGACCGGCCGGTAAGGTTACATGACAAATGGTTGTTTTTCTTTTCCCCGATGATGTGCCGGTGGGTCGGGAGCGGCGTGCGCGTGGCCTGATTCAAGGCTCGCTGCGCGCCCCCTGTACCCGTGGCTACATTGCATTTTCGGTCGGGGTAGGTGAGGATCCCAGCCGGTGGGTTAGGAGAGGCGTGCGCGTGTCCTTGTTTTGCAAGGCTCGAGGCGCGCCCCCGGACCCGTGGCTCGGTTGAAACGGGGTGTGGTAGCTGGAATTTTCGAGGATGTTTCGGGTTGGTGCGGCAGACCGTGGGCGTAAATGGGTAGGGCACATTGAATACGTATGGTGCGGTGTGAGGACAACTCCTCTGACACGCGACCATATTAAGGGGGTGTGGCCGGTAGGGTGTATGTGTTTGTTTTGGGTGGGTGCGGCAGACCGTGGGCGCATGTGGGTTGGGCAAATCGTATATATATGGTGCGGTGTGAGGACAGCTCCTCTGACACGCGACCATATTAAGGGGGTGTGGCCGGTAGGATGTATGCGTTTGTTTCGGGTCGGTGCGGTGGACCGTGGGCGCATGTGGGTTGGGCACACCGAATATCTATGGTGCGGTGTGAGGACAAATCCTCCGACACGCGACCATAACAAGGGGGTGTGGCCGGTAGGATGTTGATGGGTGTGTTTGTTTTGGGTCGGTGCGGTGGACCGTGGGCGCATTTGGGTTGGGCACACCGAATATCTATGGTGCGGTGTGAGGACAAATCCTCTGACACGCGACCATAACAAGGGGGTGTGGCCGGTAGGATGTAGATGTGTGTGTTTGTTTTGGGTCGGTGCGGTGGACCGTGGGCGCATGTGGTTGGGCACACCGAATATCTATGGTGCGGTGTGAGGACAAATCCTCTGACACGCGACCATAACAAGGGGGTGTGGCCGGTAGGATGTAGATGTGTGTGTTTGTTTTGGGTCGGTGCGGTGGACCGTGGGCGCATGTGGTTGGGCACACCGAATATCTATGGTGCGGTGTGAGGACAAATCCTCTGACACGCGACCATAACAAGGGGGTGTGGCCGGTAGGATGTAGAAGTGTGTGTTTGTTTCGGGTCGGTGCGGTGGACCGTGGGCGCATGTGGGTTGGGCACACCGAATATCTATGGTGCGGTGTGAGGACAAATCCTCTGACACGCGACCATAACAAGGGGGTGTGGCCGGTAGGATGTAGAAGTGTGTGTTTGTTTCGGGTCGGTGCGGTGGACCGTGGGCGCATGTGGGTTGGGCACACCGAATATCTATGGTGCGGTGTGAGGACAAATCCTCTGACACGCGACCATATTAAGGGGGTGTGGCCGGTAGCATGTATGTGTGTGTGTTTTGGGTCGGTGCGGTGGACCGTGGGCGCATGTGGGTTGGGGACACGGAATATATTTGGTGCGGTGTGAGGACAGCTCCTCTGACACGCGACCATAACAAGGGGGTGTGAGCGGTAGGATGTATGTGGTTGTGTCGAGTTGGTGCGGTGGACCGTGGGCGCATGTGGGTAGGGCACACGGGATATATTTGGTGTGGTGTGAGGACAGCTCCTCTGACACGCGACCATATTCAGGGGGTGTGGCCGGTAGGAGTTATGTGGTTGTTGCGGGCCGGTACGGCGGACCGTGGGCGCATGTGCGTTGTGGCGTGTCGTATGTGTGTAACATCATTAAATGTAATACTAGGTCTGATAGAGGAGGGCGGTTGCTGCACCTTTTGCAAGACCAAGAAACGCAAAACCCGCAGCCGTAACAACAAGTCCAAGCGTCTTAAGAAAAAACTAGTGAAGTTGGAAAGGGCAAATAGTGCACTTGAAGCTTCTGTCGAGGAGAAGAAACCCCTTCCACAAGCACCGCTTCCCATATTCGTGGGTGGTTGCTCGGAGTACTACTCCCAACTCACGTCCGTGAACCGTCGTCCCAGCTCACGAGACCCACGCACAACCGCCTGGCGTTACGGCCCGGATGTCGCGCGCACTCTGGCGCAGAACTGCAACTTGGGTGAAGTCTCCTACAATATGGTCACGTTCTCAAATCCTTTAGGTCCGGCAAAAAAGTGCGACGGCGGTTTCGCGTCAACCAGAGTCGGTTGCACCCTCAACGGCACAGTTCCTTTGGTGTACAAAGAGTTCAGTCTAAAGCACTGGCCAAGCGCGTCAACCCGCTTTTCCGAGTTTGCTCGGGAACTATACATGACGACCCTCGCCGCGAATTCAGCTCCGCAGTACGTGTCGCCCATACTCCACTTCGGTTTGCGGCAGCTTGGCGAACAAGAACGTCCCGCATGTGCACCGTTCTTACTTTCCATCGACCACGGCATCTCCCTGGACGCCTTCCTGGCACAACCGCCCGTGGCTGTTACCATGACCTTCAAGAGAGACCTGTGCGCCAGAATCTTGACAGGCTTTGCTGCGCTGCATAAAGCCGGTATCTCCCACGGGGACGTCAGGGCAACAAACATGGTGCTTTCCCCGACGAGGCCCGACAGCTTGGTCATCATCGACTTCGGGCTATCAAGGCGGCAGCATAGGGAAGGGCTGCCTGAAGACCACTACCGAAGGCACCGATGGACCTCCGGAACGCCTGACGATGCACATCAGAAGCCTGGATCCGTGTATGCGCCGGAGTACAGTAATGGAGGACCGACACCTGCAACCGACATGTGGGCGATTGCCCCGATCCTCGTGCGCATCTTGATTCGAGATTCACGTGACGCCCTTAAGAGAGTTAATGATGATGCCACCAGCGCGACTGTGCATGACATCCTGGGGAAGCGGTCGAGCAATACCTATGTCAGCCGTGCAATCTGGAGGCCAGTTATGGACTGCGTGCACCGCGAGCCCGCGAAACGGCCATCCGCCGCTAGCCTTGCCCGTCTTTTTGTGGCCTCCAAGGCGGCTACCGATGGCAAGTTAGTGATGTCTGGGAAACCAATAAGCGCCATTGGATGCTAACCTAAGAGGTAGGTTTGTCGCCGATGTCCTCGTAATGGGTATTGGATGATGTTCATATGTTCCCGCCTGATGCCTGCATTGCGGCTGCAAAGCTGCCTTCCTGGCATGCGATAAATCACAGCGATCCAGCCAGTTGGATGGAGATGGTTGGTTTTTTTACTTCTGAAAACCGACGTACCATGCCTGTTGCTGCAGGTAACATCCACACCTCGTCACGCGTATTGCAGCCAGGTTGGCTTGGAGCGGTGGTCTCTATTGAAAATCTGGACGCTGGAGCAACGCCGTCTTGCTGGTGGGTTATGGCCTGAGAGCTCGGCGGACTCCTTTGCGTTGCACGCGCAAAGCTTGCTGCTGGACGTCTTTGGTGATCAACATCTTCATCACGCTATATTCGTGAAGGCCGGGGAGTGTCCGCTGACCCCTCCGCCAACTTTTTCGAGTTTGCAGGGTGGCCGCGGAGCGGCTGGTCTGTGCCCCAATTGGGACATCCCTACGGCCTACGGGGCCTGCTGCGACTTCGTGTATATGCCACGCCCCTCGACGGCAGCGGTTGCCATGGTTGGTGGGGGGAGGTTGTGCTTGTTCACGGTCCGTGGGGTCACCCTCGGTTACACTTCACCAACGTCTTCCAATCGTTTTTGGGACGCAGCTTCACCGAGAGCTTACAGATGCCCCCTCCATTTCAGAAGACTCCCCTCTCCTTCCTGTCAGCCGTCTCTTGACCTACGCGGAGCTTGGCGTTCAAGTGGATGCAGTGAACGCCAAGTGTGCGGCGTTCTCAGCTTGGCGTGCCACCGCACTTCGGATTGGCCGATGCTCATTGTGCAAGACCAGGCTGCCTCGTGGAACCAGGAGGCGGTGCCCATGCCGGCAAGTACGCTATTGCGACATAGTCTGTCAGCGTGCGCATTGGAGGTTGGCGCCGTTTGGGCATAGGATGGAGTGCACGGCCCGCAAACCGCCGGCACCGTGGAGGTGGACCATTGAGGATCATCTAGCTTTTATGACAACATGGAATAGTGATAG
>LGRX02012286.1:0-18335 GCA_001247695.2 Cymbomonas tetramitiformis
TGTGACAAGGGGGATGCAGGGCGGGTGCAGGGTATGTGCGATTTTGGATTTGTTGGGCTCTTCTCTTCCGGACTTGCAACTGCTGCCAGAAGATGTGCGACAGTAGACCGAAGTTTTGATGGAGGCTGACTTGTTTGCAGTTGATTCGTCGGGAGCCCTTTCAGTCAGCTTGTGGCCAGCTCTGCCGGGCCGTTGGGCTGAGCGGAAGGGCGCAGAGTTTGACAAGTTTGCTCAGGTGGAAACATGGGTTGACGCTCTCCTGCAACTTTTACGGCGCCGGTACTTGGGACGGGCGCCGTGATTTCTGCTGCTGGCGGAACAGCATCAGGAGTTACTGGAGCAGGTGCGAGTGGGGCCGCATCGTCGGGCCCAGCAGGAGCAGCTGGCTCCGGTGGCGGCGTCCTCACGGGGACGGCCGGAGTCACGGGAGTTCTGGGCATCGGGACTGTCGCGACGGCGGGTTCCGCTCCCGTGAAAGCGGTGTCCGCAGCGTTGGCGGGAGCTGGTGGCCTCGGTGCAAGCGTCCCTTCTGGGACGGTTGGGGCCACGACAGATTTGGGCACCAGGACTGCCGCAGCGGTGTTTCCTGCACCAGCGGCAACGGTGGACCCGGACGCCATCGCCGCGGCTATCGCCACTGCTTTGGGGGGACGCCTTGACGCATTGGGCAATCGCATTGCGCACTTGGAGGCGCGGGGAGTGGCACCGGCGGGTGCCTCTTTGTTGAGCGGTGGAGTGGCGCCACCGGAGGCGGAGCTACTGGCGAGGGCATTGAGGGATTCAATGGCCACTGTCGAGAGCTGGGATGTGGCGAGGTGCTCGCTGGCATGCGCGGACTTGGTGCATGAGGCCGCGAAGCTCCGCCCCCAGTTGACGCTCCTCAAGGAAATTCATCCTTTTGGAAAGCTCCCCATGAAGGCATTGGAGGCGAACGCCTTTCCAGCGATGGTGTACGCGCTGCCGGAGCTTGCAGTGGAGGAGTGTGAGCTGGACGAGCTCTCCGCCGGGATGGAGGCGACACAAGAGCATTGGCGGGCTTTTGTGCATTTGCTGCACGCGCGTGTGGGCGAGTTTCAGCATTTCGTCAAGTCGAAGGTGCCTTCTTTCCCGTTGACTGACGTGATGGTCGCCTCGTTCTTCAAGAAGAGAAAGCGTGTGCAGTGTGATGACGAGGAGGAGGAGGCTCGAGCTGCGGGGGGAGGGAGTGCATTGCTCCCGCCCCTGGACGCGGCTCGTCGGGAGCAGCTGGCAGCGCTGGGAAGCTCCTTCAGGACAGTCGACGAGGACCAATTGGTAACGGCTCTTCGTGGCGAACTAGCTCCCGAAGACATCGTCCGCCCTCCACGTGCGAGGCCCCCTCCACTGCGATCCCGGCCCGGGGGCCCCTCGCGGGGGTCAACCTGCTTTTGCAGCCGGTGTAGCGACTGCAGCAGGAGGACGAGGTGCGCATCAAGTGGAAGGATGGCGACCTCACGTGGTGCCAAAGACCAAGAAGTGCAAGGACATGGACGAGTGGGAGCGCGGGTTCTTCAGAATCATGTGCGAGGCGCCAGCGGAGGCGAGGGACGACTTGGTGGACTTTCTGGCATGGGCGAAGACCATTGCATCGGACTTCACCTTTTACCATTTCTTCGAGTTCTACGAGCACTTAATCCGTCAAGTTCGGCGATCGACGGTTGGCATTTCCTTGGAGGGGTACGACCGCGTGTGGAGGGTGTACCAGCAGCAACACCGTTTTCAGCCGGGGGCAAAGCGAAAGCGGAGCGACTACAAGTGGAACCGTGACGGTGCCCAGCAGCAACAGCAACAACAGCAAGAGCAGCAACCGCAAACGGGCAACGGTAAGGGGGGCAGAGGCAGAGGAGGCCGTGGTCGAGGCCAAGGCCGCGGTGGCGGAGGTGGCGGCCGTGGCCGTGGCATTGCAGATGCGTGCTACGGCCACAACGGTGGCCACTGCAGACACCAACCAAACTGCAATTTCAGACATGTGTGCAGTGTTTGTGGCGACGAGGGTTATGTGAGGACTGACCCAGCGTGACCAGGCCCTCAGCCGTGAAGTGGTGGGCGGATCCCGGCGGTAGCTGTGCCGGAAAGCAGCCGGGAGGCCCCGGCGGGGGCGGGAGAAGTCCCGGTGACGGTACCGGGCCCGGCGGTGGAGGTGGACATGGCGCCGGTGGTGGAGACGGAGGTCGAGGGTGAGGCCACGCTTGTCGAGCGCGCACGTGGCGAGCGCGAGAGTGAGGTGCCGACGGGCGGGTTGGCACCCGAGAGATGGTGGGCTGACTTGCGGGAGGACGAGTTCATCCCGGTGTAGGATGTGCTCGGGGGACCTCGCAGGCATGATTGAGTCCCATTGAGGTGGGAGGTGGAGCGCATCGCCCCACTCCCAGTCACGCAGACGAGCCCCGACACGTGGCGCTCTCCGGAGGAGCCATGGCGAGTGCGCACGTCGACGAGGTGGCCGGCGCTCCGCGCGGAGATTCTGCAGCGGGCCACGATCGAGAACATGGAGAGATGCGGCACGGGCGAGAACGAGAGGATATGCTACGAGAAGGAGTGCAAGCGTGTCGGTCGCGCCATCCTGACACTCACCAGCCGAGCACATCTCGTGGCGGCCGCTTTCCAGGACTGGCACGACGTGGATTTCCTCGTGAGGTGCGCAGCATGTGGTGCAGGGTGGCCATCGGAGGAGATCGAGGTGGACGAGCCGTACCGGGTCCCCAACTACGTGGGCCCGGAGCACATGGACGTCATGTGGGACGAGATCAGGCGCGGGAGCGAGGAGGGACGCATCTTTCTGGCGAGGTGGCGCTTGCCTCTGGGCATTATCGCTCTCGGCATGGTGGAGAAGGTGCGCAAGGGCAAGGTCAAGTACAGGCCCGTCAGCGATTACTCTCGGCCGGAGGACGTGGGGGTGAACGCCAGGATCGAGCGGGACAAAGATGAGTTCACCACCGTGAAGGAGGCGTACGGCATGCTACGGCCGCGGTACTGGATGATCAAGGTGGACATGGAGACCGCCTACCGGAGCAAGGGGATCGCGTCCATGTACTCGCCGCATCAGTGCTTCGAGTTCGATGGCGTGCGATGGATGGATGCGCGGGCGCCGTTCGGCAACCGGGCTCTGCCGGGGATTTTCATGAGATGGACGAGGGCCATTGTGGCATGGATGCACGCGCGGGGGATCCCCACGGTGGGGTACCTTGATGACTTCTTTTGCATCCTCGAGACCAAGGAGCAGGCGGAGGAGGCTATGCTCCTACTGGTCGAGTTCCTGACCTTCCTAGGCTTCAGGGTCAACAGTGCGAAATGCGAGGGTCCCGCGCAGCTTTTGGAGTTCCTCGGGGTACTTCTGAGCACCGAGGGCGACGTTTGCACGGCCTCCATCGACGAGGAGAGGATTGCCGTGGTGGTGAAGCAGGCAGAGGAGCTGCGGGCGCGGGGCATGGTGTCCCGGAGGGCGCTAGAGTCATTGTTGGGGTTGCTGGCGTTCTGCAGTCACGTGGTGTGGGGCTTCTCCCTCTACACGAGGAGTGGCTTCAACTTCCTCACGGCCACCACGGGCAGGAGGATGGTGCGGCTGCCGCACCAGGTGCTGGAGGACCTGGCCGTGCTGGAGCGGGTGGTGCGCCAGTACAACGGCAGGTGCGTGGTCCTCGAGAGGAGGCTGGTGGACGAGCGCCACTTCGCCACGGACGCCTCGGGCACGCTGGGCTTAGGCGGGGTCTGGGAGAAGCTCTTCTTTCTCCTAAGCTGGGCAGACCTGGCGAGGCTGCCTCAGCGGCCTTGGTTCCCGAGAAGACCCGGGTGCCCGTCCAGCTGGACATCAACTGCCTGGAGATCTTCGCGGTCTGGTGGACGGTGGTGCTTTGGGGGCACCGGATGAGCGGGCGCACGGTGGTGGTTAACATCGACAACAAGTCCGCCATGTACCAGGTGGGGAGCTGGTGGGGGCCGGTGGAGTACTCGCCGCTGCTGCGACAGATCTTCTTCACGTGCGCCAAGCACGACATCCGCTTGCAGCCCAGGTACATCAACACCAAGGACAACCTGCTGGCGGACCTCTTGTTCAGGCTGGACATGCCGCGCTTCCTGGTGGAGCACCGGGCTTTCTTGCGGGCCACGGTTTGGCGGCAGGACCGGGACGACTGGATGGTCTGCCCGGTGCGGTGGGAGGAGCTGGACCAGGAGTTGGGGCACGGCAGCTTGCTTCCTGGTGCCGGTGTGGGCGGGCAATGAGGGCTGGGAGCTCGTGAAGAGCCTCCCTCACGTGTTCAAGGTGGTCACGGCCCCTGACTTGCGAGGGCATGGCAGGACCGCCTGGGGCCCCACCAGGTGGCTTGTGGTTGTCGTGCGGGCGGGGCCAGAGCCCGTGGCCCTCCCTGACTGGGCGTGAGGGTTGGGCAGAGGAGCTGGTGCAGGAGCTGCAACGCGAGACGGAGCGCTGCAGGGCGGAGGCCCTGGCGCCGGAGACAAGGAGGTGCTACGGCACGGGGGTGCAGGCTTTCGTCACCTTCTGCATTGCCTTCGCCTGCATGGGGTGCCTGGACCCCCTCCTGCCGGCCACAGACGCCTCGCTGTGCATGTACATCACCTTCTCCAGCTGGTTCATGCAGCCCGACACCATCAAGAACTACCTGGCAGGAGTTCGGCAGCTGCACCTACAGCGAGGGCACGAGTGGGTGCCGGTGGCAGCCAGGCACGCGGTGGCGGCCACCGTTCAGGGGGTGAAGCGGTGCTGGGGGAGGCCTCCCAAGCCGGTCATGCCACTCACATTGGCGGACCTGGCTAAGATGGCTAAGATGCACGACCTCGGGCAGGAGTCCCTGTGGGCGGCCATTCTCGTGGGCTTCTTCGGTTTGTTCCGCAAGGACAACCTCACCACGGGGAAGGCAGGTGCGTGGAACATGCGGGGGGCGCTGGTGAGAGATGACATCTTGTTCCAGGACGACATATCGGTGGTGTGGGTCAGGGTGCGCCACAGTAAGACGATTCAGTGTGGAGAGCGGCAACACTGGGTGCCGTTGCGGGCGGTGCCGGGGTCGCTCCTGTGCCCAGTGAGGGAACTCATGCGCCTCATGGAGCGCACGGCAGGGCGGCCGGGGGACTCGGCCCTCTTCGTCATGGAGAAGACGACGGGCAAGCGGGCCTCGGTGGTGCCCATGACCCACGATGCCCTGGTGGCGGGCATTAAGGCCCTGTCGGAGCGTGTGGGGCTGAACCCGGCCAGCTATGCCGGGCACTCCTTGCGGAGGGGCGGGACCACAACGGCCATGCGTCTGGACGTGAACAACCTGTACATCAAGATGCAGGGGGACTGGAAGAGCGACTGCTTCGAGCGCTACTGCGAGCTGGACACCGAGCAGAAGCTCGTCCTTCCGGGAGCCATGGCAGAGGCCGCAGCTGCACTATCGTAGACAGGTAACTCACTCGTGCACTCGGCCCTCCCATGCCCCCGATTGGGTGAGTGTGCCTAGGGCCCTTGAGAGCGCCCCAGACTCTGTCAGGAGAGCCCCTGCAAGGTGCAGGATTGGGTGGAGGTTGCTGTTGAGGAAGCTTCTGCGCTCCTGGGAGGAAGCTACTCTCCGTTGCCGTGAGCCAGAGAGGCACAACCAGAGAGGCTTAGGCACGGAACTAGCCGCGCAGCTTCGAAGCAGCAGCCTGCTCCCTGACAGACTGTGAGACACTCATCCAGCCAAAGACTCGGGAGTAATGGAGACAGATGGAGAAGAGCTCGCCAGAGGCAAAGCAAGAGAAGCCAGAGAGGCTAGAGAGACTCGCCAGAGAGGCTAGAGCACCGTGGAAAGAAAGCTTGCCAGAGAGGCCGTAGCTTGGGAGGAGAAGAGAGGAATAAGACTTGTTAGACTAAATGTAATCTTTAATGAAACTAGCAAGCATCCATTCCTGCTCGTGCTTGCAGTGTTGCTGCTTGTGTGCACCCTGCTTGCATTTCGGTTCGGGAATAAGTGCGGTGCGGCGGCAAGGTGGATGTAAGGTGGGCATGCACGCACCCGTGCTCTTGGTTGAGAAGTCAACCACACGTGCTCGGAGCCCAAACGAACGCAGAAGTGCCGCCACCTCTGTCGCCCCAATCCATTTCTTGCTCCCCTGCCGCAAGACCACTCTGCACTTTTTACTGCAGTGTCTTCCTGCCACTTGAAAGCCCTAGTGACGAACTTGTTGAGCACCCCTCTCCCTCCCGCCTCTCTTAGAGACCCAAGAGGGTGAAGTGGAGCACAGAAGGCGGCGGTTCTAAGTTGGCAAAGACAAAGCGCCGCTATCGCGGATTCTCGGATTCGAGGGCCCAAAAAAAAATCTTCAATACATAGAGAGGGTATCTAAAATCATAAATGTTGTCTGTGCATGTGCTCGCCTCTCCCGTTTTGCATCGCGGGGCTTCGCACCGCAGGGAGGGCTCCCACTCCTCTCACGCTCTTGTATGCTTCATGATCTCGTGATTGGCAAATGGTGGCGATGGCATGTATGACATACATGATTGTTAGGGTTTTAGTGTTCCAAATTTAACATATCAACTTTGTGTTCCACAATTAACACATTAAATAGTGTTTTAAATTTGACACATCACACACACATCACATCCCACACAAGTAACATGCTACCCTAAACCCTTAAACCCCTAATGGTGCATGTCCGTTTCATATTTAAAATATATCGTACGTATGTTTTCCTATCCAACAATTCACAGTCAAAGGGTCAATTTAAGTTCATCGGACAGCTTGCTTGAAAATAATTTTGCGTTCATTGAGTTCCATTTTTGGATGGGAATAGACTTCATTCAAAAAGTCCCTTGCTATAGGTATTTAGGGCCTCATGGCGGCCGATGCCGTAGCAGTGTTACATCTTGCGATGCATCGCAAGTGTCAAGCATAGATACGTCAAGCGAAGATGGGCCGTCCACAACCGTCTGCTCAAGACTTAAATTTGAGATGAGGATCGAGCTTTGGTTTGACATGAACCCTATTATACGTATGTTATATTTAAATTGGAGCCCACAGAATCGATCGAAAAGAGAATCCTGTGCCATCAGATCAAAAACATCGTTGATCTAGATCTTAAGGCTTGCGCAATGCTTGACACCAAACAATATTTAGGATTTCTTTTGCACTTCACATTTCATTACCAACAGGCACAACGCATAGCATTTCATTAGAAATACCTTTCTTCTTACATGCCTTTAAGTGTGTGAGAGAAATCTTTGGAATGTTTTTTCTGGGCTGATGCACAGCTTCACATGCTTTTTAGGCAGATGCACAACTTCTAAGGCAAAATGTTCAGAGTCTTCTGGGTTGGGTGGGTAGGAAAGGCAAAAAAACAGGGTTGTGGATTCCCACGGTCGGAATCCCTAAAACCTCTGACCTTTATCGTCTTGGCATCAAGTAAATTACTTTACCTTACCTTAGTCAATCATCATCATCAACAGCAGCAGCAGCAACAGCAAAGCTCGAATCCCAACGGGCGACGCAGTCGAATTTTTGATCTCACGATCGCCAGACGCCAACGATGACAGTGCCACTGCAGTCGCGTACATTTATCGCGACGCCACCCACGCGTTATGGCATGGCATGCTGGGAAGCAAAAAGCAAAGCACTGTCGCGCACATGATCCTACGGTCAGATAGTGTAATGGCGAAAATGATTTAAACATCGCATGGCCGACGCGATGTTCGGAAATCAGATAGATTCGCTTTTACATTGCATAGCAGACGCGAGGATCGAGAAATGTCAAATCATTAATGGAATGGCAGACTCGATGTTCATGTTCGGATCTCTCGAGTGCGCCACGTCGGCAAGATAAATAACCCCATCGACCGTCAGATGCGCCTAATGGAGATCTTAATTCAAGATCGACCGGGCCTAGATCCTGCGATCCTGCGGTCATATGATGTAATGGCGATATCCATGTTAACATCGCATGGTAATTAATCGTGCTATCCAAAAAGATCGACGCCTAGTGGAGATCGCATATTTGTGATCGACAGCGCCTAGTACTGTTGAGTGTAAAACTTTGAGAACTTAATCACCGGTGCTTTTGATCTGACGGCTCAGGAAACTCTGATCAATCTACCGGCAATGAAATCTCGAAAATTCCGCAGCCTCCAATTTAACCATTTATGTCGCTCTTCACACCTCATTGCCATGTAACAGAGATCATTCGGCACACTGCCCTGTGCCAGGCTGCTGCTCCCGCCACCTCGGAGTGGTCCAACCGAAGTACTTCTCCCTGTGCTCGTCGGGAACAACTCTCGGGTCGATGTAGGAGTGGATGGCGGAGGACAGCCGAGACAGCCGCCCAGGAAGCAACACTTCTCAAGTATAGCGCCGTGCCAACCGCCCTGGCACAGGTACAAGCCCCCTTGCGAGTGATGTGGCCAGAGAAGAGTCCCCCTTCCGCAGGGACACACCCCAACTTACCCAATGCCAACTGCCCCCAGCCATTAGCTTGTGCCAAAAGGAGCTTGCCCCGCTCCCGCGGCCGCCTTGCCCCTCGGAGCTGGCTGCCGGGCGCTGCACCCAACTAGCAACCCGCACCTGCTCCCAGTCTTGTAGGAGCTGCACCAGCCCCTGCACCCCCGCTGCGGGGATGGCGAGCCTCCGCTTGATGCGCATACACCTCCTGCCCTTCTCTTTTGTGGAGAACCATAGAGACGGTGTCACCTGTGATGCTGATGTGGATCCTAAGCATGGTCACGCCAGTGTCCGGCCTGCCGAAGGTGACAAATGCAAACACCACGTAGGCGCGCGCCCGGAGCAGCCCTCTCTGTCCTGCCCACCGGCTGCAGCTCCAGCCTGTTCTGCTCAGGCTAATGACTGGGTGCAGTTGGCATAAGGTAACTTCTCTGGCCACAGCACCCGCAAGGGGGCTTGTATCTGTGCCAGCGCGATTGGCACGGCGCTCGAGAGATGCTATTTCCTGGGCTGGTCCCAGCTGTCCTTCGCCATCCACTCCTACATCGACCCGGCAGCTGTTCCCGACAAGCACATGGAGAAGTAATTCGGTTGGACCACTCCGAGGTGACGGGAGAGGGCAGTGTGCCCAGTGATCTCTGTTATGTTCATGGCAATGAGATGTGAAGTGCAAAAAAAATGGTTAGATTGGAGCCTGAGGAATTTTAGAGGTTTCTGTGCCGGTAGATCGATCAGAGTTTCTTGTGCTGCCAGATCAAAAGCACCGGTGATTTTGGCTTGCACAACGCTTTACACTAAACTTTATTTAGGAGTTCCGCTGGCGGAAATACGCAGTCCTGTTCTTTTGCCTTTCCTACCCACCCAACCCAGACTCTAAAGATTTTGCCTTAGAAGCTGTGTATAAGCCTAGAAAGCATGTGAAGCTGTGAATCAGCCTAGAAAAAACGTTCCAAAAAAAAGATTTCTCTCACAAACTTAAAAGCATGTAAGAAGAAAGCTATTTTTAATGAAATGCTATGCAGTGTGCCTGTTGGCAATAAGGTGTGAAGTGCAAAAGCAACCGTGCGTTTGTTGCGAGAGCGTACCAGTCCGTCCAATCACGTTAGGTTATGTCACGGGTAGCCCATGCTGATCTTCTATATTCAACATATTATCGCCATAGCACTCTACATTTCGTAGCGCCTTACTCTAAGTGCTCAAACCCTAATCCGATATTGCATCATTTCCACATTGGGAATTTAAAACTAATCTGCTGACGTGGCAGATATCATCATGCCGTGGTAGCGGCGGTGCGGATCTGATGACCGCGGTACTTACATGGTAAATATTGTCGTTGGTAACATGCCATGTGAGATTGGGTAATGACATGGTGATGCCATTTGCATTTTGATGATGAGTTGCGATTTCATGATTGACATGCTGACTTGGCATCGTCCGATTTGCAAATTCAAAGGGCAAAATCCTCGATCGACAATTTCGATTTCAAAATTATCAACCGCAGGATGGTGAATTATCGGATGGCGCGTTTAATAGAGTTCAGCTTCAGTTGAGCTGCTAAAACCGACATCGGAGATGAGGGAAAGGCAAGGATGTGCCGAATTTTGAGGCCCACCGCAATCTTCCCACCGAAGTGAGCTGCACCATCACGGTCGAATCCTGCCTGCCATGCCCTCTCCAACCACACCTGCAAGCACCCAATTTCGGGCACAAATCCTGCAGCATGCCATCCAGCCAACGAGTCAAGACCACAAGTCCCAACCGCGCTGCGCTCACCAACGCCATCATTCAAAGTGTAGCTTGCTAACCAACGCCATCATTCAAAGAGCAGCTTGCTCACCAACGCCATCATTCAAAGTGCAGCTTGCTCACCAACGCCATCATTCAAAGTGCAGCTTGCTCACCAACGCCATCATTCAAAGTGCAGCTTGCTCACCAACGCCATCATTCAAAGTGCAGCTTGCTCACCAACGCCACCATTCAAGGTGCAGCTTGCTCACCAACGCCATCATTCAAAGTGCAGCTTGCTCACCAACGCCATTATTCAAAGTGCAGCTTGCTCACCAACGCCATCATTCAAAATGCAGCTTGCTCACCAACGCCATCATTCAAAGTGCAGCTTGCTCACCAACGCCATCATTCAAAGTGCGGCTTGCTCACCAACGCTATCATTCAAAGTGCGGCTTGCTCACGAACGCCATCATTCAAAGTGCAGCTTGCTCCACGACGCCATCATTCACAGTGCAGCTTGCTCACCAACGCCATCATTCAAAATGCAGCTTGCTCACCAACGCCATCATTCACAGTGCAGCTTGCTCACCAACGCCACCATTCAAAGTGCGGCTTGCTCACCAACGCTATCATTCACAGTGCGGCTTGCTCACCAACGCCATCATTCACAGTGCGGCTTGCTCACCAACGCCATCATTCAAAGTGCGGCTTGCTCACCAACGCCATCATTCAAAGTGCAGCTTGCTCACCAACGCCATCATTCAAAGTGCAGCTTGCTCACCAACGCCATCATTCACAGTGCAGCTTGCTCACCAACGCCATCATTCAAAGTGCGGCTTGCTCACCAACGCCATTATTCAAAGTGCAGCTTGCTCGCCAACGCCATCATTCAAAGTGCAGCTTGCTCACCAACGCCATCATTCAAAGTGCAGCTTGCTCACCAACGCCATCATTCAAAGTGCAGCTTGCTCACCAACGCCATCATTCAAAGTGCTTTGCTCACCAACGCCATCATTCACAGTGCAGCTTGCTCACCAACGCCATCATTCAAAATGCAGCTTGCTCACCAACGCCATCATTCACAGTGCAGCTTGCTCACCAACGCCATCATTCAAAGTGCAGCTTGCTCCCAACGCCATTAACCTGACTTTGCTTGCCGATCAAACTGAAAATGCTTATGAAAATCTTTGACAGGAAAGTGGGGACACTTGCCGCATCCTCCAAAGAGAACTCGTCTCCAAGCCTCCGTCAACATCAGATTCGAGCAGAGCATCTGTGTGGCCCCTCGTCAACACCCGAGCAATACAAGTCAATATAGTTGGGAAACTCCCAATGGTGGAATGTGGAAAAACACGCACTAACAGCGACAAATGTTTAAGTGCTAAACGTGTTTGCAAGCCCCTCGCCTCGAAGCTCTGCCGAATCAGTATGCGGCTAGCAACCGGCCATGTCAAAAGCCTGCATCACCAATGGCCTCGAAGCTCTTCATCACCCTGTTCGTCGTTGTGCTCACCAATCTCTATGGATGGTAACACCTGGGCTTAAGGCTGTGCTGAACCAAAGCAGAGTCACAACCCTATAAGAAGTGAAATAATGAGTGCTCTCTAAGTTATCATAACAGGACAAGATAGGCAGCCAAGACATGAAGAAGGTGTGAATCTGCATCTGCAGCGATCATGCACGCATTCTACATGGCGATTGCATGGTTCACAACAGCGTTCTTCTGTTGATGAATTGTGTGCTTTACGATAGCCATGTTCAACACTGACGTGGTATCAGCTTGTTCATGGCATGAAAGCCGTTTGTCTTGGTGTTTCATACTATAAAAACTAGCTAGCTTGGCTTGTAAGCACTGGTTGCAACCAATGTGTCAGCCACAGAGCATGCTATCTTGTGGGCAAGGGAGGCATCCAGAACCTGTATGTTCCGCCATCCGCAACCCCAGCCAGAGTCTGACCGGGACTCGTAGTGCTCAAGCCAACCTGTGTCGCTCGCGCGGCCTCTCTGGAGACATTTAGAGCTCCATCCTCTTCTTTTGCAGCTAAATTCAACAGGCTTTTGACTGGATTCGCAAATAGGTTGACGTACTGTCTGGAACATCCGATGTTTCAGGTAACGCATCCTATATTCAAGATCGCACATCTGATGTTTCAGGTAAAGCATCCTATATATATTTAAGCTCGCACATCTGATTTTTCAGGTAAAGCATCCTATATTCAAGCTCGCACATCTGATGTTTCAGGTAACGCATCCTATATTCAAGATCGCACATCTGATGTTTCAGGTAAAGCATCCTCATATCTCAAGCATCGCACATCTGATGTTTGCAAAGCAGCATCCTAGCACCAAGGTCGCACATCTCATGTTTCAGGTAAAGCATCCTATATTCAAGATCGCACATCTGATGTTTCAGGTAAAGTATCCTATATTCAAGCTCGCACATCTGATGTTTCTAGGTAAAGTATCCTATATTCAAGATCGCACATCTGATGTTTCAGGTAAAGCATCCTATATTCAAGATCGCACATCTGATGCTCTGTAAAGCATCCTATATTCAAGATCGCACATCTGATGTTCCAGGTAAAGCATCCTATATTCAAGTCGCACATCTGATGTTTCTGTAAAGCATCCTATATTCAAGATCGCACATCTGATGTTTCAGGTGAAGCATCCTGCATTCAAGATCGCACATCTGATGTTTCGGGTAAAGCATCCTATATTCAAGCTCGTACATCTGATGTTTCAGGTAAAGCATCCTATATTCAAGATCGCACATCTGATGTTTCAGGTAAAGCATGTTCAAATTTGAGTGCAACAGAATTTTTGTGGTTTCAGACTTTCAGAATCCGTGACTCCTGCTGCAGTACAGCCGAATGACACATGTAGCTCCGTGACACAAACAGGATGTACAAGTAGCCACGAAGCGACACGCCTGTTCAGCTCTGTTCATTTTGCTCTTGCAAACAGGAACTTCACGGGTACCTACGGTACTCTGTGAGGCACACTGCAAATCCGATTTTGTAAGAATTTCTTCACTTGTTTCACCTGTAAACAGTAGAGTAGGTAGTGACTAGACCACTAGGTTGTACGACGGCGATCGAACGACGACAGGAGATCTGACAGCGAAGTCGCTGGGACGGCGTTACGACTTCAAACGACGGCTTCACATCGGCTACGGCAGTACGATAGACTTCACTGTTACTCCTTTGAGGGAGAGGAATGGCTGGAATTGCGAAGGGCAAGTCTACAGAGGATTTCCCTCCCCTCCCGGGGAAGCCAGACATCGGGCAGGCTTCCCCTTCCCCGGCAGCACCGTCCACTCAGGACGTGCTGATGCAACAAATTCTGATCATGCAAAAGCAGCAAGGGGAGCTGCTTGAGATGCAGAGGCAGCAGGCAGAGGAGCATCGCCTGCTACGTGACGAGCTTCAACGACAAGCACAGATCAACGTGGAGTTGGAGGCGAAGGTGGCAGCGAAGCCTGGGACTTCTGACCCGGACACCGTAGCCAAGACCGCCGAGCAACTTCTGGAGAGAAGGAGGAAGCTGGCGTACGTGCCAACAGCCTCAATCAACCCGTTCCCACCGCGGCCGGCTACGCTGACATCGAGAATGCCGCAGTTGTACGACCTGCACGGCAGCAAGACGATGCTCTCTCCAAGAAGTCCAACTCTTCAATGAAGTACGAGTGCCTGGTTCTGGCTCCAGCGCTGTCTTATTTGCACGACGTGGTGAACGAATGCAACGAGACGTTGGACGCGAACGAGGACTGCGAATTGTCAAACAGCGAGTGGTAGAAACGTTTCCACGCAGTTACCAACTCGGTGCACGGCGTGTGCGCGTTACTGTGCAACAGGTGGACGATGCTGGAACTGCGCGGGCAGCTGGAGCAGGAGCCTGGTTCTTCACAGCGGGGAGGATCGGGCGCTCTACGTGCAAAGCTGCAGTTCGTGGAGGACAGAGTCTACCAGGCAGCAGACGGCGTGGTGGCAAATGAGGTGTTGCAGCAGTGGCTGAACGACTTCGACAAGAACCGCGGCAAGGCGATGCTGAGCCTGACGGCGAAGAACGCAGCGAACGCGGAAATGCGGATGGTGAATCCACGGGATCGAGACCAGCGCTGGAAGAACCGTAAGAAGTACGAGGAGAAGGACGGTAAGAAGCCTACCGAAAAAGGCGGCAAGGGCCGGGGCGGAAAGCCCGCGGCCGATGTGTGATGTGCGTGCCGCCACCCCGTCCAGCGCAACAGCCCTCTCCGGGCGCTGGGCGGGGAAAACTCACCGTGCAACAGCAGTTGAGACAGCGGAGGGGAACATGGCGCGCGGCGGACGCCAGTTCCGAGGTGATGCAATGGATTACTCACGGGGTGAAGTTGAGGTGGAAGCGCGGGCCTCCGCCTCCGTTCGACCACGGGGTGTCACTGAGGGATGCTACGCGGCAGCAGCAGGTGTGGCTGGACGCGGAGAAGGAGAGGCTGCTACAGAATGGTGCCTGGACGAGAGCGATGAGAAGATCTCATGTTTCTCGCGCTTTTTTAGTGCCGAAACCGGGTACGAACAAGTGGAGACTGGTGGTGGACTTCCGATGGCTGAACCAGTGGTGTGTGAAAAATCGCGTGAAGATGGAGACGCTGAAGAAACTAAGGAGACTGGCGAAACCGGGCGACTGGTGCTTCAGCTTCGACCTCCAGGACGGTTTTCATGCGCTGGGGATCCACCCGGACTTTCAACGATTCATGCAGTTCGACCTGCAAGGAGACCTGCTTCAATGTTCAGCGATGCCGTTCGGATGAAGCGACGCTCCGAGGGTGTTCTGCAAGTTCGTACGCGTGATGGTGGAAGCTCTACGTTCTCCACAGGCAGCGGAAGATCGCAGAGAAATCAGGAGGCTGCGGGACGGTTCCGCAGTACGACAGCGATGGTCAGTCCGTCGCAGGACCGGTGGTGCTGGCGGGGACGCGAACCGTCACAGCGGAATGCGAGTACTACCGTACATGGACGATTTTCTGGTGCTGGTCGACTCTCAGCGAGAAGGCTTTCTGCGTCGAGAAAAAGTTCAACTGGTGCTTCATCGACTTGGCCTACGGCGGAACGAGAAGAAGGGCCAATGGGAGCCTACGCAGGTGGTGGAGCACCTCGGGCTGGAGGTGGACCTGAAGCTGGGACAATTCCGTGTAACAGAACGACGGGTACACAAGATCCACACCAAGGCGAAGGAGATCCTGTGCGACGCAGCGAGAAATCGGAGGTGGATTCCTGCCAGGAGACTGGCTTCCTTCACGGGACTCTGCCAATCCGTGTACTTGGCAGTACCAGCGGCGCGGCTCTACCTACGGGAGCTCTACTTCGTGCTGGCAGAGAAACGCAGCTGGGGAGCAAAGGTAAAAATCTCGCGTGCAGCTCGGGGGGACTTAGAATGGTGGTCCAGGCTGCCTGTGATGAGCAGGTGGAACGGGCGCAAGATCTGGAGATCCCCGACGAGAGCGAAGGTGCACACGGACTCTTCGATGACGGCCTGGGGAGGAGTGCTGAACCTGAAGTTCCCCGCGCGAGGTTTCTGGCCAGACGAGATGCGCAGCTGGCACATCACACACCTGGAGCTGGAGGCCGTGTACAAGACCGTACAGGCGTTCCTGCAGGAGCTGGAGGGCAAGGTCGTACGGCTCTACTGCGACAACCAGGCGGTGGTGGCAATGCTTTCGCACTTCACCTCCAGAAACCCGGACCTGATGAGGAGAATGAGGAGACTCTGGCTGCTACTGGATCTGCACGACATCGAGTTGCAGGCTCGGTACATCCGCAGCGAGGCCAACGTGTGGGCCGACAACCTTTCGCGTTGCGAGGATTTGGACGACTGGCGGCTGAATCGGGACTGGTTCGTGTGGGCCAACAAGCAGTGGGGGCCCTACACAGTCGACCGGTTCGCTTCCGAGATCTCCGCGCAGCTTCCTCGGTACTACGCTGCGTGGAAGGACCCGAAGTGCGAAGGTGTGGACTCTCTGACGTACGACTGGCGGGGGGAAAACAATTGGGTGAACCCCCCGTGGGCGCTGCTGGACGAGGTGGCGCACAAGCTGCGGGAGGAGGGGGCCGCTGCTACGGTGGTGGCTCCGTACTGGCCGGGACAGTCCTGGTTCAGGGAGCTGGAGGCCCTGGCCACCGAGGTGGTGATCATGCCGCGGCGCAGGGACCTGTTCACTCCGAGCAGGCTGGGAGGGTCCGAGCTGCTCGGGCCCTCAAAGTGGGACGCTGTGATGTTCTTCATCGAGGCGCGCCCGTGAGTTACTACGCTGTTGAAGTACGAAGGAGCTCTGCTACGAGTACGACAGCGAGCAAGGTGACCGTGGGCACGAAAATCGAGGTGTTCTGGAAGGACGATGACTGCTTCTACCCGGGTGTGGTGAAGGAGTTCGACGAGGACGGGAAGGTGCACGTGCTGTACGACGACGGCGACGAGGAGACGCTGGACTTGTCCGAGGAGAACTTCAAAATCATCAACAGCACGGACGAGGCAACGGACGCGGACGGCGAGAACACCGAGCGGATCAGCGGAGGCGACTACGAAGAGTACAAGCGCGGTGGTGCTGTACAAAACTTCCTCACGCGCTCACTCTGTGAGCGGTGGAGGGGTGAGTTGGGACCTTCCCGGCTCACGGAACTGGCAGTGACGATGCAGAGAAAGGCACTGCTGGACACGACGATGAGCAACTACGGACCGAAGGCGCGGCGCTTCATTTTATTTTGTGAGCAGCACCAACGGCCGTGGCTGCCAGCATCGGAGGCGACAGTGTTGCTGTACATCGCCTCTCTGTTGAAGGACGGGGGCATCAAGTCGGCCTCCTTGCAGCCGTACCTGTCTGCCATCAACAACTACCACGAGGACCTACGTTTTCCTGGACCAGCGAAGGGGCGTTCTGTGACCCGAGCTGTGAAGGGGATGGCGACCATCCAGGCGGAGCTGGCGGTGCAGGAGGAGAACATCGAGACCCAGCGGACGTGGCTGCCAGCGGCACACGTACGACGTGTGCACGAAGCAGCGCTGAGTTTGACTCCGAGATCGCCTGAGGAGCTGCGGCTATTGCGAGCCTTCGCCTACGTGGTTGTTGCCTTCGTGACCTTCGGCAGACCGGACACGGGGACCTCGTTGTCACGGCAGCACGTTCATTGTGGCGACAGTGAGTTCTCAGTGGTGCTGCTAAAGGAGAAAGGACGGCGGCATCAACTGGTGAAGAGACGCCTGTGCATCCCCTGGAAGGGGGTGGCTCTGTTGAAGGAGCTGATCGAGCACTGGGAGTTCCACCGTGACACGGCTTGGAACAGTTCTGAGAGGACTCAACCTGACGCCTACTGGCTGCTACCCGAGGACCCGAAGAACTTCAAGGCTTCAGTGGCAAATGACTGGATTGGTCTGGCTCTCAGCGAGCTGGACTGCAGACCTCCGGAAGGAGGTCACTTTTCTGCACACAGCACCCGGAAGGGTGCCACGACGTGTGCTCGAGCTGTGGGTGTTGCAATGGAGAAAGTGTGCTTCTTTAGAGGCTGGTCACGGTTCTCTTCGGCAGTGCAGCACTACATCGACCCGACAGCTCTGAGGGACACAGACATGGACTACTACTTCGCTTGGTTAACATGGTCACAGTGACAGAGATCAGATTTCTTTTGTGTGCCTCACAGTTTCATCTTTAATTTCATGGCAAATGAGGATTCGAGCAAAAGAGAAATGTTCAAATTGGAGTGCAACAGAATTTTTGTGGTTTCAGACTTTCAGAATCCGTGACTCCTGCTGCAGTACAGCCGAATGACACATGTAGCTCCGTGACACAAACAGGATGTACAAGTAGCCACGAAGCGACTGGCCTGTTCAGCTCTGTTCCTTTTGCTCTTCCCACCGCTCCCGACCCAGAGGACTCATTCCTTTTGGTGACGTGCACAGACAGTCTGAACATCTCATCACAAACTTGAATTTAGAAAGCATTTAAAAGCACAAAATGCATTTAAAACACTTTACAAAATCATTTTAATGAAATGTATTGCAGTGCCTGCCTTTGGCAAATGAGGATTCGAGCAAAAGAGAAATCCTATATTCAAGCTCGCACATCTGATGTTTCAGGTAAAGCATCCTATATTCAAGCTCGTACATCTGATGTTTCAGGTAAAGCATCCTATATTCAAGATCGCACAT
>LGRX02012287.1:0-28284 GCA_001247695.2 Cymbomonas tetramitiformis
GTCATTTGGGCTGAAAATCAACTCTTATAAAGGTTGGATTCTAGGTCACATACAGGCTGAAATTCAGCTCACATATAGGCTACAATTCAGGTGGTATATAGGATGAAATCCAGTTCTCATACAAGCTAACATCTAGGACATTTATAGGTTGAAAAATTCTGCTCACACAACACACATAGGCTGACATTCAGCTCACATATAGGCTGACATTCAGCTCACATATAGGCTACAATTCAGGTGATACATAGGTTGAAATCTGGCTCGCGTATAGACTGAAAGCCAGGTCATATACGGGTTGAAATTCAGCTCACCTTTGGGTTGAAATTCTGCTCACATATAGGCTGAAAATCAGCTCTTATAAAGGTTGGATTCTAGGTCACATATAGACTGAAATTCAGCTCACATATAGGCTAAAATTCAGGTGATATATAGGATGAAATCCAGTTCTCATACAAGCTAACATCTAGCACATTTATAGGTCGAAAAATTCTGCTCACATATAGGCTGACATTCAGCTCACATATACGCTGAAATCTAGGTGATATATAGGCTGAAATTTAGGTGATATATAGGGTGAAATCTAACTCACATATAGGCTAAGGTTCACTTTGCATAACTAGGTTAAAATTCAATTCATACATAGGCATATCTTGACTAAAGCATGTTATGTTCATTATATGTGTGACATTCATGCAAGGTAATGAATATTGGTGTGCACCCCCTATTATTAACATACACCCTCAAAATCCCCCTTGATTGCAATTATACCCGCTTCCCCACCACAGTTGTACTATTATTTCCTACCTACTCACGCCACTGCCCCGCTTTCGTACTCAGGCACCACCAGCGCTCCCAGGCCAGCCCACCACAAACACGTCCCCGTCAGCCAGTCACCCTTCAGATATAAACCTCGCTTCAGCACGGCCCAAGGAACGCACATGCCGGCATACACCTAGCTTGCGCCCCAATTTGCCACAGCACACACACGAGTGCGGGCCTCATTGACTCCTTCCCCTCTCACGAGTGCGGGCCTCAATGACCGCGCCTCTCACGAGTGCGGGCCTCGCTGACTGCTTCCCTTACGAGTGCGAGCCTCACGGACTCATCCCCTTACGAGTGCGGGCCTCACTGACACCTCCCGACTGCTACAACGCCCCTCAGAAACCCCCCTTCCTCACTATCAGTTATTCGCCCGATGGCACTTTTCACGCGTACCATAACACGTCAACACCCGAAGCACGACAGTACGACCCGTCACGACAACAGCACCTCAGCACAGCAACCACAGACGCCACCCGCAGCGTATCAGCCGCGACGTTACCCCAAAACACCACAGTCAGTTATTCAGCAGCACGACAGCCACGTCATCACGTACGACGGCAACTCCAAACCCGAGTTATGTTCACTCGGACCCAGCTCCTGTTCATCAAAATGCTTTTCTCTCAGAACGCTCACGTTCTCGCAAAACAGGATGACGCTCCACCGGATGTCACACGAAGCCCGCCGGACCGAGCCGAGCCCATCCACGGCCTCGCGAAGATCGAGAAACATCACAGGCACCACAGCATCTCAGCCGCGCCACGTGGACAAGATCTCCGGTTCGCCGCACCGGATCGCAGCTGGCGCCAGCAACACCGACAAGAGCGACGCGAAGCGCCGCGCAGCGCCCCGAGCGCGGGAGTGCACAACGACTCGCCGCTTACGCACCACATGCGACAGCGCGTTACAACAGCAGCTAGCTTCAAAATGTGGCACCTCAAGAGTCACCAACGGAATGTAGCATTTGGCGACAGTTCAAATGTGGGAACAGACCGCCGATTGGAGAAGGCGAAACATCGCGAACCGAAAGGTCACCAAAGGCCTCGCTGCAGCTGTAGGAAATTAGCTTCTTAAGAGGAATAGGAACATTTTCAAACAGTCTGCTGAGAACTCTGAACCTTTCAAAATCATATTGGCCGTGCGTAAATTTGTATTGGATATATTTTCCGTCACTGAATTTACAGTGACTTTGCGAATCTAGACGCACAAAGCGCCCCCTTGAATCAGTCAGGGACAGTTTGCTCGGCACGAGTTCCGCACGAAACGCATAGCGTAAGTTCCGCGAGTCCAAATTCGCAACCGCACTCGCTCCGCTACGACGCTTAGGCGTAGATTCACACCCGCACAGCCGAAGGCGAATCCACACTCCTGAAGGCCGCAGCTCCACGCAGTCGAGGTAAGCCCGAGACGCCGTACGTTATGTGAGAGTTTTACATGTTTTCTCGCAAGGAACAGGCAGACGTGCAGGGCCCCGCTGTGCCTACGAGGAGCCCGGAGCACGTTTGAATTCATCTCGCAGCAAAACACAGGCGCGCAAAAGTGTACCCTGAATTCATGTGTATGCGCGTGCGTTTGCGGTGTGTGTGCGTGCCGCAGCTCCGCGTTACCTTCGTTCACTAACGCCACTACTGCCTTTTCCCTCCGTGTCCACACGAAGACGCCGTCTTCGTCGTTTACGACCGCTTTTCTTTGTCAAGTTCCCGTGGGAATTCTCAGGTGAGGCGCAGTATTTCGCACCCCCGTGAATTCCCACCCCGAGAGTGTTGAGAAGACGTACGGCGACGCCGAGACAGCCAGCAACTCTCCTCTTTAACTCGTCTGAATTCGGCACAAACATGGGAATTCAGTATGCTCGGCTAAGCTCGGCTCCCCACGACGACGTCCCAACTCAACACTTTCGACGACCTTTCAGAAGTCAGCGAGACGACCGTTCCCCTTTCCGGGTTTCTTTTTGCCGTTCTTGAGTGAGCATTCACACGCTCTCTGGCCATATGACTGCCGAGTGGATTCACCACGCTCGACCTCTGCCTGAACAGCATGAATCCTCGAATACCGTCCAATTGGTTACTCCTGCTGACGTGGCCTGAGCCGACCCCTGTGACGTCAGTGCCGGCTGCTGTCTCTCGTTTTGGGCATCCCCACTTGGGCTGGCTGGCCCCACTCGGGTGCTGAATCCAACCGTTTCAGTCAGCCCGAGTAAGCTGTGAATCTGGCCTCCGCTGCCCGCTGACCCTTGGCCTTCCAAGAAGTCAAGCACACCGGTCCACTCGGTCTCTGCTGGGAAGTCAAGCTCTTCCAGTCAGCCCAGGAGAGCTAGAAGTTTTCAAGCTTTCACCACTCCGTGCTGCTTTTCTTTGAGGATTCCCCACTGACCAGGCACCTTTTCGTCAGGTTGCCAATCAGGGTTTTTGGGGATGCACAGCCAACCTTGCAAACTTTCAAAACTCTCAGAGCAGGGCTCATTTCAAACAGTCTGCTGAGAACTCTGAACCTTCCGTATATCCATATATCTAAAAGTTTTCCCCCGTCAACAACCCGCGCACCCCAACACCGCCGCCCCGCACACCCGAAATCTCAGCAGCCTTGCCACCACGCCACCCGCCACGACACAGCGTTGTTCATAATCGCGACATCCTGACCCACTAGCACTGACTTTTCTGCCTCTCGGTAGGCATTTGTTTACTGTTTCGGCTACCTAGTTTGGTCCCCACACTAGGTGGTGTGCTGGATTTGGCTCGTGTAAGAATAAGCAGAAGAAGGCTAAAAGCTTGAAGAAAAATGCATTATATTATAAACCCTTGTATAGAAAGCGTTCAAAACATATCTAGCTTATAAGATATGTGGATATTTTCAATAATTCTTGCGATTTACAAGCGTTCGGAAATGTGTTAGTAATGATAATCGCGGCAATCTTCGGTGGCATTCGAATGAGTCGTTGCAAATATATTGAAACTCCGTGTTGGAAATGCCAAAGAGAATTGGTCAATGAATCGGAATTGGCAACAAATGTGTAATTTCAATTTAGTTACACTCTAACTTGTGTCTTTTATAATCCATTTTTTGACACTCTCTCGAACAATAATATATCTTTTTGCATTTTGCACAACATTTAACTTTAACATTGACATTGCTACAATGATTGGCACACACTCCTTTTTCATTTTCAAAACAATAATCTTGTTCTTGCCAATCGGGAATTTCTTTATTCAAATGGTACTCTATTACTTCGTTCGGTGGTTTTATACCTCCTTTTAAGCCCAAAATGCCTCTTTGCCAAACATACAATTGTTTTGCATATTTATTTTCAATGTCTCGCTCGGATTCCATACTTGTTTTGTTTCAAGTTATGCTCATTGAAGAGCTCGTCTTAAAGTTAAAAAAAGGATATGAGAGAATGTGAGAGAATGTGAGAGAATGCCATAAATTAACATAAATTTATTTAAATAAAAGGTAATGAGTACGTAGTAATGGGTTGTTTATAAAAGTATATCAAAGGAAGAAAAGTGTTTTTGTATAATATGTTTTATGATTTAGAAAATGTTTTTTCAAATGCCCATTACTAGCTACCCAATACCCTATTCGTTTATTAAATACGCATTTTTACCGAGATGACCGAGACGATGCTATTTCCGCGATTTATGACGTAATTCTCACGTAATGTCTTAGAACCCAAACCCCAAACCCCTAACCTGCTGAAATTTTGGGGGGTCAACGTAGGGGACCCCCCATCGTCGATTAAATCGGCAAATTTTGATTTTTGTGACCCCTAGACACCCCCACATACCCCCTTATGACATTTCCGCGATTTATGACGTAATTCTCACGTAATTCCTTGAAACACAAACCCTGAACCCTAAAACCTACTGAAATTTTGGGGGGTCAACGTAGGGGACCCCCCATCGTCGATTAAATCGGCAAATCTTATTTTTTGTGACCCCTAGACACCCCCACAGACCCCCCGATGACCGGGCTGTCATAATCTCAAATCGGATAGCCAAAGTTAGTCAATCATAGCCAATGATAGCCAAACTTTAGAGTACTGTAGTCCTCTTGTGTTTCCTATGTTTGGATGGGTCCAATTTGGCACCAACAGCACTTGCTAATTTACGGGGGGAGAATTTCATTTTCCCCGTGACATCTAACACCACCACCAAATATTTCTGTATTATCACTTGAAGATTGCTCGCAGGCTTTGTTTTGATATTTTCTTGGTGGTTCTCTCTCGGAGCTCGGGCTGCGGAAATCTGAGTAGAGACTCGATATGGCGAAATCCCTATTGTGGTGTGACCTCACTGAGCATCACCTGGAACAGTTTGATAAACCTGTATTCGACAGGGTTGCAAGTGAAACGTAGGTTACTCGAATCTCTTTTTCTTTCTCGCAGAACTCTCTACGTGAACTCGTCCTCTTTATTTGGTCGATAGTCAAGCGCGCTGCTTTGTAACTTAAATAATAACTGAAGAAGCCATTCCTGACTTCATTGCTGGCCTCAGGACAGTAAAAAATGTCAGGGTGTTTCAGTGATATGGTGACGTGACATTATCCAGAAGTTGTTGAGGGTAAGGGATCCGCTGGCAATAGGGGCACTCGGCAAGAGATGTACACGAGGCTTCACTCCAAATTCGTTTCCTGGAGTGCACTTTCGCCTTCTACACATTTTTGTATTTTTTATCCATAATGCTCACTCGCAGGAAATTCTCTCTTTGCAACACGTTTTGCATGCCATTGGTGCAAAGCTTCCAAGATTTCAACATTTTGAAGAGTGGGGTGCTTTTTCCGTGAGCGTTGAGGGGCTCGTGCAAGGGGTACCCATCAGCGCTTTGGCTTTTTTAGAGAAATTAGATAGGATTCATGAGAGTCGATTAAATCAAATTACCCGAAGGTTGGGCTTGGCACATGCCCGTGTTTCATAGCACACGCTTTGCCTGTGTAATTCCAAGCACTCTCGCAAAGTGCACAAGCATCCATATGAACTTGGCTTCTGGGGCCACTTGTCCTGGAAGACATTTGCGGTGACTCGCTTTGCTCGCGGTATGCGCAGTCAGCTCATGAAGCTGCTCTCTTTACCAAATCATGCCACCGATCTGCGACAAGGGATCCTCATGGACTTGTTCATCAACACGCTGCAGTTTTCCAAAGAAAAACACTTTTCAGCTGAGAAGGCATCTACGTTCTTCTCGATAGTCAAAGTTAACCACTACAAGGCAATAGGTGGGCCCTTCAGTTTTTATTTCCTCCTGTGGTAGGGTGTCTCCAATGTGCAGCTACCTGTTCAAATAGCGGCGGTGAATGCCTTCTCTTCTGCGGCTGAATGGCGACGATACAACTGCTCATAGCTTTGGAGAATCTAGTTGCACTGAGCTGGAAAAGTGGAAGTTCGGGGATGAAAGAGGCTGTGAAACGGGCTCGCTTCCCCCTTCCTTGTCTTGGTCTCGACGGTTCCCCGCTGCACTCCCAAGTTGTGTGCAAAGCTTTCTTCACACATCGTCTGCGCCTTTCGTAAAAGGGCTGGTCCTCGCGCTTGGCATCGTCACGGGTATGGGAGAGTTCTTGGGCTTTCGTATTTGGAAAGCAACCTGGGTTTCGATTTTTTATTGTTGTCGAACGTATGCCAGACATCGGTCTGCCGCGTAAGCAAGCCGATGTGGACGACAACAGTTTCCTCCCGCGGTGCTCTTGTATGTTCGACACGTGGTTTGCGGTGCTCTTGTATGTTCGACACGTGGTTTGCGGTGCTGCGCATGCACATTCTTATTTAATGTTAATGGTATGCATCTCGAATTGCGCGGATGGACGCAAAAGATTCTCGCCACCTTTGACGTGCGCTCTCTGTCGCCAGTTACCTTCGGGCTGTATGGTTGGTGCTACTAGGAGAACGATTGACAATTGAGCGCAGCTTCAAATTTTTCAAATCCCTCCTGCTCCAGCACAGGTACGCCTTGTGCTCAGTGCCGTTACGAGGGCCATTTTGAAGCGAAGTGCGCTGCGCATCACTCGGGTCGACAGGTGCCTGGGTTCGAGCCTATCAGTCGCTGGCGATCATTGTTGATCGGTTCACTTAAGCTTCCAAGGCATAGTTTACGAATGCCTGAAAATAAGTTGCTCGTTTTTCTGGAGACTTGGTATCGATAAGTGCCTCCCTATCCTTAGCGGCATTTCTGTGCGCACACCAAACCCCTCTCTCTTGTTGATAAAAGCCACCGACCGAGCTCGGAGTACCCTTACCAGTATTCCCGGTGAGGCTTTGAAGCGTGCTTGTAGAGCAAGCCTTCCTCTGCCAGCGTGCTTGTAGAGCAAGCCTTCCTCTGCCAGCGTGCTTGTAGAGCAAGCCTTCCTCTGCCAACGTGCTCGTAGAGCAAGCCTTCCTCTGCCGGTGTGCTTGTAGAGCAAGCCTTCCTCTGCCGGCGTGCTTGTAGAGCAAGCCTTCCTCTGCCAGCGTGCTTGTAGAGCAAGCCTTCCTTTGCTGGCGTGCTTGTAGAGCAAGCCTTCCTTTGCTGGCGTGCTTGTAGAGCAAGCCTTCCTCTGCCAGCGCGTGCAGCCCTCGCGCTAGAGCTGACCTGCCAGATCGCCCTCGCGCTAGGGCTGACCTGCCAGGTGGCCCTCGCGCTAGAGCTGACCTGCCAGGTGGCCCTCGCGCTAGGGCTGACCTGCCAGGTGGCCCTCGCGCTAGAGCTGACCTGCCAGATGGCCTTCGCGCTAGAGCTGACCTGCCAGGTGGCCCTCGCGCTAGAGCTGACCTGCCAGGTGGCCCTCGCGCTAGAGCTGACCTGCCAGGTGGCCCTCGCGCTAGGGCTGGCCTGCCAGGTGGTCCTCGCGCTAGAGCTGACCTGCCAGGTGGCCCTCGCGCTAGAGCTGACCTGCTAGGTGGCCCTCGCGCTAGGGCTGACCTGCCAGGTGGCCCTCGCGCTAGAGCTGACCTGCCAGATGGCCCTCGCGCTAGGGCTGACCTGCCAGGTGGCCCTCGCGCTAGAGCTGACCTGCCAGGTGGCCCTCGCGCTAGGGCTGACCTGCCAGGTGGCCCTCGCGCTAGAGCTGACCTGCCAGGTGGCCCTCGCGCTAGAGCTGACCTGCCAGGTGGCCCTCGCGCTAGAGTTGACCTGCCAGATGGCCCTCGCGCTAGAGCTGACCTGCCAGGTGGCCCTCGCGCTAGAGCTGGCCTGCCAGGTGGCCCTCGCGCTAGAGCTGACCTGCCAGGTGGCCCTCGCGCTAGAGCTGACCTGCCAGGTGGCCCTCGCGCTAGAGCTGGCCTGCCAGGTGGCCCTCGCGCTAGAGCTGACCAGCCAGGGGGATGGAATGCTTCGTGCAGCGTGCAACGGCCTCCGTACAGCGTGGGCATCTTCAGCCTGGATGATGTGAAGTCGACGACGGAATACATGATAAACTCGTATTATCGGCACTATAAGCTCTACCAGGTGAGCCCTGAAGAAAATATGCACAGATATCCCTACAAGGGTTGACGAGTAAGTTGTTTTGAGAGGGGAGATGCTTGCACAACTTTGAACGAAGGGTATTTCGCAACAGCAATGCGCTAATGGTGTCCGTGCGGCCTGCCTGGCCTCGTGGGACCTCGAGTCTGGCATCAGCTTTAGAAATGCACCCAGGAACCTGGCCACCACTGGGTGGAGGTTCGCCTGTTCTGCTTTTTCTTGCGCAGGAACTTTTGAGGAAAACAGGTTTGCCTCGCTTAGCTAAACAGTTTGGCGCAAATGTTGTCGCATACCCGGGGTGACACTCCCCGTGTGCATCACTGAGAGTTACGCTGGGCTGTATCATGCCCACAGTATACCTTCACGAAAAAATTCACATTGGACTTGGCACCCAAGCCCCCTCTCGTCAAGGTGTCTCCTGTGCTGCCTTGTCTCAACGATGCGTTGCACACCGAAAAATGGAACCTGCATCAGGTGCGTCACACACCCTCCGTGCACCCCCAAGGGAAGGACATCGCACCTGGAGAGAACCTGGAGAGGAGGATGCCTGCAGGCGTGTTCTTGATAGTCTTAGGCAAAAGGCGCAGAACAGTTTAGGTGCTTTGGTGCTTCAGGCTGCACGGGTATGCACGTGGCGCCAAAACCTGTGCTGCGGCTTCCGGGGATGCAACACCTGTGCTGCGGCTTCCGGGGATGCAACACCTGTGCTGCGGCTTCCGGGGATGCAACACCTGTGCTGCGGCTTCCGGGGATGCAGTTGCTTGAAGATGGCTTTCAGCCATTTCCTGAGCAGTGGTGAACGGTGCCTGAGTGGTGCTGTGCGGTGCCGAGCTCAGGCGGAGCTGCAGCGACAAGAGGAAGAGAAGAAGGCCGAGGAGGAGCGCTTGGCAGCAGAGAAGCTGGAAGTGGACCGGCAGGAGGCCCTCAAGCGAGAGTACGTCGAGGCGATCCCAGAAGTGGTGCGCCTGCAACTGCGACTTCCCACCTGAAGCGGCGTTTGCCCTCTCCACTTGAGAAACATGACGAGAGAAACATGACGAAGCTGCTGAGTCGCTCTGCTTCACCAGTGGGATCAGAACACGAGCGCCCAAGTCATAGGATGTTGTATCGAGCCATAGGTCTTAGGTAAGGGTAAGACTCCCAAAGTATGCAGCATGGGTGAAGTGTGGAGGAACACTACGAGGGCTTATTATTGCGGTGTGGGCTCAATTCAGATTCATGAGAAGGTGCACTCAGTCCTGGAGCAGAAAATGGCTGAAATGAAGGCGAATGTGGAAGAAACTTTTGCGAAGCAAGAGGAGAGTCTGTTAGCAAAAATAGCGGAGCTGGAAGGCAAGCAAGCATAAATGCTATTCACAGCATGTGCTCAATGGGTTAGGTAAAGTAATGTGGCAAGGGCACTGATGAGAATGTGTGACAAAGAGATAATCTTATGTGGACACACAAATCATCGCTAGGAGGCCCATCCCTGATAGTCACGATGGTGATAAATAGGTTTGCTATGCAGGCAGCGTTGGTGACAGTCTATTTATGCAGCATGGGTTTGTTATGCTAAGTCGTTGCGAAATAACAGTCTTCCGGGTTAGCTGTGACGAGAAGGCTAAGAACAGGGCTGAGTCGGGTTTCAGCCAGGACTGTTGTACATGCTGCAGTCTATTTGGCTGACATAGAGAGCATTGAAAGGGCAATGCTCTCAATATGTCCTTCAGTGGTTGGGATGCCTTGATGAAGTCCCTATAGTTATGTATGATCTGCATCAGTACCAGTGCCAGGAGTACTGAGTACTGCAAGTAACCAAAAGAAAAAATGTGACTCTTCCTAATGGAAGCGTGATATTAGTTCATGCATAGTAGCTATGCCTGCCCCCGACAAGTAACCAATGTAATAATCCATGTAGACGTGCTAAGTGTATAAACGGCGGATGTGGAATGAGCTTAACATATGTACTCCTTCCGGCACTCAGTAACTTGCATTATATTCAAAATATGTTAACAATATGTTAATGTACATATGGTTTAAACATTTGTAACTTAGATTAAACAATTGGATATGTTTGCAACAGCACCTCTTGATTAATCCCTTTCGTAGCCGTTCATATTTATTACATAAGTTTGCAAAAGCTACTGTTATAAAAAGCTAGGCTGATATGCCGGTGTCCCCTCAACTCGAAGAGTCAAACAGAACTGGGAGAACCTCAGTAAACAGACTGTTAAGTAACTTAAGACATACAATAAGCTTAACAAGATCCGATCATTCATAGTAAATCCTTGTGCAACCTTGCCTATCCGGTTAGGATAGTAACCGACAGTGCACTGACGTAGTGCAACCGAACAACTGGTATCAGCGTGGTTTTGCGTTTCGCGGGCTACTGTTGGTACCGACGAGAACGCCTTCGCCACCTTTACCTGCAAGTTAAGTAAGATGGTTCATGCGGTGACCATGACTTACAACGATAGCTCAGCGGAGGTGATAACCAGGCTATTCATGGATGCTGTGTGGAGGCTGCAGGGGGGGGGGATGAAGAGCGTGTGTGATGATCGAGACCCAGATGGCCCAGGAGTTCCATGACGCGATGGCCCAGGAGTTCATGCGGCTGATGGGAGTAAAGGTATAGCCAGCACCAACCCCAACCACCCTCAGAGCGACGGTCGGGCGGAGCGCAGCAACCACAAAGTCGAGCGCATGCATGCTGCGCTGCTATGTGGCGGAGAACCAGCAGGATTGGGACCTCTGGGTGCTCTCTGTGGAATACGCTATCAACGACTCCACGTCAGCAGCGACAGGGTTCTCTCCGTTTGAGTTGGTGTACGTACATGCTCCGGCAACGCAGCTGGACTTTTTCATGGACGCGGGGTTGGAGGGTGGCTCAAAGAAGAGGGAGGGAGGACGCGCGGCGGCAGACAAGAGGGGCACGGCGCATCAGCTGGCGAAGCAGTTTGCGCAGCAGCTGCAGGCAGCACGAGTAGGCTTGCAGATGGCACAGCAGCGTATGATCTAGCAGTCCGACGCGCGGCACAGGCTTCGCGCGGATGAAGGTGAACGATCAGGTGTGGTTGGACGGGCAGCATCTGACGCTGCCCGGAGACCGAGGCGACTGAAACCCAAGCTGCGTAAAAGCTGCGACACGGGCCTCTGCGGATAGTGGAGTGCCTGTATAGCGACATGCATCAGGTGCTGCCGGAGCAGGATCGTGGCGGAGCCCCCTCAGCGTATAGGTTGGAGTTGCCTGTACCGATTGGAAGGTGCATGATATGTTCACAGCTGACCGTCTCATGCCAGTCCAGTCAGGGGCGGCCAGCCACGTTGTGAGCAGACAGGAGGAAATAACTCCACCACCAGTCGTCATGGTAGAAGGGCAGAGAGAGAGCGAGGTTGAGCGCATCGTTAGCACTCGCTTCAGACAGCTGGGAGGTAGGGCCTGCGGGACGGTCCAGGAGTGGCTGACGAGGTGGAATGGGCTGTCGCATAGCCACCACGTCGCACCAGACGGTGTTTGAAATGGCATTTCAGAGTTTGGGTTTGTTTTCGTTATGGTTTTAATCGCATCGATGTCCAAATGCATTGTTTTTACATATTTCGATGTTGGGGAATCGAATGGTCAACTTAGATTTTGCTCATTCGGACCATGGAATTCCCTATTGATCCCTAGATACGAACCCCCAAGCCTGGAAATCGCGGTTCCCTTACATTTATGCACTTATCAATGTGCCCAACCACCACACAAAGCTGTGATATGGCCCCAATAAGCTATAATAAATATGTTCACCGTATATTTGCATATATATATATGCTTTAGATATAACCATTTTCTCGTAAACCAAGTAGCCACGCACGCTTAAATTCCGCTACCATCCTGTTGTGCTGCGCAGAGTGTCAGTATACAATTGCGTGCACACTTCTATCGCACCAACACAAAAGCAAGAGTGCAACCCAGGACTAGTCTAAAATGCCATGCAAGTTAGTTATATTATTGTTACCACAATATCGGGAAACTATTGTGTCCATCAAGGCAAAAAAACAATACAGCGAGCTTGGAACGGTAAATTGTTCACTGCACGAATTCTCGTGCATCAGGGAGTTCGGGATTGAACCGAAGCCGAGAGCGCCTTGCTCCCCGGACTACCCCCTCAAAGTTAAGGCACTGGCCGTCATATGAATTCGATATAAAAGACTTGAAGACGTGTGTAATCTGGAATAGGCAGTCACTGAGCCGTAGCATACCATCCGTCCCATAACTGGATAGGGTTCGAACGGCATGTTTCGGCTCGGTGTCTACCTATTCGTGACAGAGGGTTCGAAGTTCAACCGAAGCCGAGAGATCCAAGCCCACCGGACTGCCCTCTCAATACGAGCTACCACAAACAATGCCATGCGACTGTTATTTTGGCACGTTCTGTGCGCGTCTGGCGGGAGTCTTGCTGTCCCAGGGGTATTCCCAAGAGTGATCTATTATTCTATATGCAATATATCTTCACATATTATCGGATTTTATACACTTTCAGAATATCTTCCGTTCACAAAAACCCAGACAGCGGCAAGAGTTATTATTTTCTGTTGTCCAAGTCTGAGAGACCAACTCAGTGATCTCTCTCTTTATTCACCACCCTGAGCTCGCAGATTTTTTCTCCTAACTGTTCGGTCAGATGAATGTCACATTCCCTTTGCTTACTATTTCTCCCAATAGTCCACTGATATCAATTTCAGGCATTCAGACACCCCTTATCGTGAGGGGGTCTCAGCTACATCGTGCCCCCTGGCACAACTCTCCCCCCCTTAGGAGTGGACTTTCCCCTGAAACCACGACTAATGCATGAGTCTACATGTAATGGCGTACAGCGGTCTCGATAGCTGCACTCGAGGTCCATCTGCTCATCAGCGTGACAGAAGGGCTTCATCAAGGATCACGCTGCCAACGCTCATCCCCAAATTCACCCGACCGCGCACAACTAATATCTAAGGCAGGTCTTCAGTCTTCGTCTCTTCCTCGCCGTAAGTTAATCGTACTCCGTCGGCACCTCCGAAAGTCAAGTGCTGGAACAGATGTCGTAGTAGATGATTTGGGACAGGAAACACAACATGGGACTTCTGCATTCCTGGTGTGTCACCCCTGGGTCCAAGCTGTGAGGTTTCAGGATGCATTCCTGTCGCCCGACGGTATGGACAAGGGGTAGCCGCTGTGCATTGCAGCAGGGGCTCGGGCGGTGGCGAACTCGTCCAGATACAGGTGGGCTGCTTGTATCGTTTGCCATGCATGCAGTACGTGCAAGTAAGAGGCGCCGGAAGTTGGCTCATTACCGGCCTGAAACGCAAAGCGCTAGGGTAACGGCCCATCGGGTTCTCCACATACCAGTGTTGAGGTCGAAGGTACTCGATGATGTCTAGTGTGCGTTGTACGCACGCGTCCGCTGTCACAAAGTCTGGCGGACTTCCCCTAGTACGAGCCTGGCTGTACTGAGTACAAGGGGGGCTTGCCCATAATACGTCGAAGTATCCTGGGGGGTATCTCCAGTAATCCCAATCCTCGATGGCTGCCACGTGAGCCGGCTGCCATACAGGGTCAGAATCCAGTGTCACTGATGTCGACATCGGGAAGCAACGAGCAAATTCTCTTTCTACTGAGCCTGTTCTAGTGAATAACACCAATATTCGTACTGGTCGGGCATCAATCGCAGCGAGGGTGGTAACGTAGGTGGTCTCTCCTTTACTCGTCACCTCGCGGCGTTGCCAGGGCAGGCATTCAGTCGAATTATCCTCCGACTCCTCTTCCCAAGGTGTCCCTAGCATTGGAGACGATGAAGAACACAGCGCCGCCACGGTGGGGCCTGCTGTATCACAGAACGACGGCGTAAGGCGGCGTCGCGCACCTGGCCTTCCATGGCTACACGCGCAGCTTCAAATTCTCTCAATTGCTGCAGAGGGGCCCCTCGTTCTAGCTTGTCTCGAGTTCTCCACGAGTCGTGGGCCTTAGAATATCCAGTCCAGCGCACCTTCCACTCCTCGATTTTCTTGCCGCGGGAAATACGAACTCTGCGGGCCAAGATACGATCCATGAACAAGGCTACAATCGAGCAATTGCAATATCTTTATGGCAGGAAAGATTGACCAGTATTTTAACAGGGTGAGACAAAGCATAGCTCTTCCAAATAATTACTTCGAGCTAGAACAGCCTCCACTGGGCTACAATTCATGTCTTATACTTTCAAGGCGCGCATTTCAGATCTCTGATGGATCTGCCCTCTGTCGGCTGGCATCAATCATAATCTGCCACCTATACAAGTCCTGATCAGAGAATCTACACATTAATATCCTTCTAGCTTATCTAGTTGCCTCTGACCCTCTTCCTCCGAGGGGCCAACTCAGATTCGTCGTCACTATCGATATTATCAATCTTGACAGGTTGACTCTTCAGCTTAGATTTGGTCTCCACAACTCGGGCTAAAGTACAACCAGATATGGCATCCGACTTCTGCTCGGGGATAGGCTGATCCTCTGACTGAACGGGTGAGGTCGGGGATGTGCCCTTTTGCACCCAGATAAGTTCACCCTTGTCATCCATGATCAACTGCAGTCCCTGTCTCTTCAACCTTCGAGCTTCACCCTGTTCCTCAGCATCGTCAGCTACCAAGTCATCGTGTCACAACAACGAACACGCTTAGAAGGGGTCCCTCGGGCACCGGTGAAAGGCCTGCCAGACCCCCCATATTTAGTCACGCTACCGCAGCCCATGTCAGACCCCGCCGCATTTGCCCCCATCGCGCCCGTCTCAGCCGTCAGCAAACGCCCCAACCATGACCCCCTTCTTCAGTAACTGTCATTCCCCCCTCAGTCACGGTCCTACCCCAGTTCATTCTCCGCTCGAGCGCCTGGAGCATATCACGTTCACCCTCCAGCTCAGATCTCCCTCCCAGTATAAATCATGCACGACGCCTCGCCAAGCGCTACATCGACGTCGCCGCGACCAGCCCGTGCCGATCCGCGAGCATCGCAGAGCGTCAAGCACGACATCACGCGAAGTGACATCACGACAGCGACATGACCACGCATGACGTCTCAGCGATGCATGACAGGGCAAACGAAAGCGCGCGTTGACACCAAACGCCGCTTTCACTGGGAACCAATGGTCACAAGGCATCCGAAACGACAATGGCATTCACGGACTTCCACTATGCTCGCTTGAGTATTTAGCTAGCTTCTGCTTTCGAAAAGTTAGATCCGAACCTTTCAAAACCATTCTGCTGATTAGTGATATTTGCCTCTTGTGGCCTAGTATCAAATATGATATATACATATAGATACTTTGAATCCACCTGAGATCTTTGTCACTAGCAGTTTATAAGAGTCTGGTTCGGATCCCCAGAGTGCCTGCACGCCACTCTGAGGTATTTGCGAAGTCGTGCCGGTGTGTGTGTGTGTGTGTTATTTGTGAATTGCCCCCTTTGTTGCTCGTTTTGCCTTCGTGCTTTTCGTGCTTCCATCTGAGCCTGAATCTACTCTCCGTGAACGCAAGTTAGACCCGCACCCGTTTTGCGAATCCACGAGCCAGCGCGGCGGAAGCGCGTTTCCGCCTGGCATGTTCTATGTTGCGCAGCAGTAGACACGCACGCTGCCGTCCGCAGCGGTGGAGATCCGCAGCCGTCCGAAAACGTTTGCGAATTCGAACCAAGGTAACGAATTCTCACAGATTGACATTTCCCCCGTTGAGCGCGTAACGGCTAGATAACCCGAAGCTGCGTTTACCGCAAATTCACACCCGCGACGGCGAACTGCTACAGGCGCTCTCAGCACTGTCCACGTGTGTGTACGATGCGCCCGGCCTTTTGTGTCATATTTTGTCCCATCTGCTTTGCGAACTCGAACCCCGCTAGGCCTGCTTGCTGTATACGCCCAAACCGGCGTGTGTGGCTGGCGTTTGGGAATGCACAACCGTAGCCGCGCTAACACGAACCGGGACACCTGACTTTTGCCGCTTAACGAAGTTGTAGACGAGTGGTTGTTTTCCCCACAGTTTATATGATGTTTAGCTTTGTGAATTCAACCTGCGCAGGCTTTGGCAACGTTGAATTCCCCGAACGGACCTGTGTGACAGGTTGTGGGAATTCATGGCTGACGGCGCGCCAGCTTGAGTCCAGACACCTGACTGTAGCCTTTTGACAACATTGTAGCCGAACGCATGTTTTCCCCTCAGTTTGTATAGTGTTTATCTTTGTGAATTCGACCCATGCAGGCGACGGCAGCGGTGAATTCGCCGACGGGCTTGTATGACACGTGGTCGTGGGAATTCACGATTGGCGACGCGCCAGCTTGAGTTTGGACACCTGACCCATGCCTTTTTGCCATGCGTGTGCTCGAAGCACGCCTTGGCCCGCAGTTTCTTTCACATGTTTCGACGTGAATTCGTGCTTGGCTGCCTGAAGGGTGCCAACTAGGCCTTGTGGCAGGTTGGGGGCATTCACCGCAGGAGCCGCTCGTGCCGCTAACCGGGCGCACGACACGCAAGCCGCAGTGAATGCCCAATTGCGAAGTGTTGTTTTGTTCTGCTGGAACGGCATCTCCTAACGGGGTGCCGAACCTCTTCGTTGGTTATGAAATATTCCTCGGATCTCGTTAGTTGTCACCTGTGTGTGAACTCCTATGTGATGGCACCAGGCTCTCGCGCGGAGTGACACAGCAGCCACAGGCTCAGGGCACTTCAGGCCAGCTTGTGCATGCATGGCATGGTTTTTCAAATTTTGTAGCAGATTGGGTCAGCAACTTTTGTTGTGTGTGTGTTTCTGTTGTGATTCTTCTGCACGGTTACAGTGCTTCGCAGCCATGTCGCCTGAGACGCCAGCTTTGCGCAGTTCTGCGACCTTTCAGTGCCATGCCAACTGCGACACCTACTTTCGGCCCTTCCAGCCATGCCTCTGGGCCAAAGCGGCTGTGCTCCTGTCCTTGCTCTTTTGGGTGGGGGGGGGCTCTGTATGGCTTGGTGTGCAGGTCCGCGAAACCAACTTCACTGGTGGGTAGCGACCCACAGCAGACGCACGTCACCCTCAAGCTCGCAGCCCACCGGCAGCAGTGACTTGCCGACTCCGCAAGCTCGCTCTTCCCTACTCACTCTTATACCCCCCTGTCTCCAGTTCCCTGACTCCTGACTCCTGCCCTCACATGAAAGGCCTGAAAGGCGCGTTCCGTCCTGAAAGGCGCGTTCCGCCCTGAAAGGCGCGTTCCGTCCTGAAAGGCGCGTTCCGCCCTGAAAGGCGCGTTCCGCCCTTCTCCCTTTGGCGATTGCAGCATTTCTTCGAATTTCATCATCACCTCTTCACGATTAGAACCTTTTACCCGTTTAGAGCTTGTGCCATCTTCAAACATCGCTCTCATATATGCAGTTCCAAAGACTCAAAGATCGATCATATGATATTCAAGTGCCCAAAAGCTCAGCATTTCCAATCGACACTCCAAAGGATTTTATTCAATTACACGGAGTCATTCTTGCTTGCGCCAAAAGAGGTACGGGAAAATCGTGCAGCCTTACACATCTACTTCGATTGATGAAACAAAATAATGCTTTAGACAGACTCATTCTTGTATCTCCTACCTATCACAACAATATGCATTATTACAAAGACTTGCCGCTTGATGAAGGTGATGTATTAGTAGAACCGACCGTTGATGCCAAATAAGATCGAAGAAATCCTTGATACCGAAGCTCAAGACTACGATGAATATCAAGAAAAGATAGAGCGGTATAAGAAGTTGATGAAAATATTGCATAATAGTAACATCAGTATTTATGAAATTCCAGCGGAATTGCTATTGGGGTTTGGAGACGAAACTGGCAACATACTGCCGCCGCAACATAAGTATGGTGGTAAAAGGCCCGTGATCGCAGCATTTTTTTATGACACGCAGGATACCGATATGATGAGACCATCAAGCAAGCTGAGCAATATGGTCATCAAACACCGACATCTTGGGAAACTGAAGGATGGTGCATTGGGAGTGACATTGTTGTTTGCAACACAGAATTACACAAGTTCATCGGGAGGTCTACTTAAGTCAATACGGGGTAATCTTACACATATGCTTGTGTTTCGAAACAAGAATCAGAAAGAGATTGATAAGATTGGAGAGCAAGTTGGAGGTGAAATACCAATTGAGGAATTCAATTCAGTGTATTCAAAGGCCATACAAGGACCTCACGACTTCCTATTCATCGACCTACACAGAAAACCGACACATCCTAGAATGTTTAGGATAAACTTTAATGAGTGGATAATACCAAATAGCAATGTATGAAATGCTTTTGTCCCATTTCAAAATATGATATTACTAATATAAAGATATGACTTTGGGACAAAAGTTATCGATCGATACGTCTCTATCGCTGTCCCAAACCAAGATTATATTCTTCTATATAGTAATATTCAGTTTGGGACAATGGTGAGGATACTTGATCTATTTTCCGGAACCGGCTCCGTCAGCAAAGTACTCAAGGACATTTACAAGAATTGTGAAATCATTTCCCTCGACTTTGATTCAAAATTCAATCCAACTCATACGGTAGACATATCACAATGGGACTACACTTCAGCATACCCACCACACCATTTTGATATTATATGGGCAAGCCCGCATTGCAATGAGTATAGCAAAGCCAAAACACGGAGTCAACGCGATTTAGTCTTAGCTGACAGTATTGTTAAGAGGACCTTGGAAATCATCGAGTACTTTAGTCCTGCACATTGGTATATCGAAAATCCCGCCGATGGCGGACTGATGAGACATATAGACGTTATGAAAGATATGAATAAGTACATACACACGTGTTGTTACTGCCGATATGGGTGTGAGTATAGAAAGGCGACTAATATATGGACAAATAGGCCAAACTTAGAGCTAAAGATGTGCTTTAAGTGGACAAATCCGTGCCCGGCAGTTAAATGGTATGGCAAACATATGACGTCAGCACAATACGGAAGAAGCTCTCTTGCTAAGCACGGAAAGGGAAGAGGACCCGCTGAGAATGTGTATAACGTACCCCGTGATTTAATATTGTGTCTTGTCCCAAATTAAGTTTATTACTTCTATATATCGATATTTCATTTTGGGACATTTAAATGGCAACGGTAGCGTCTTCTTCGAGTATACGTGTTTCCTCATTATTATATATGGCACGTCGAAATTCTAACAATGTTTTGTGCAATTCCAATTGTTCATCTAATACCTTGTATACATATCCTCTATCCTTGTTATCTCTCAATCTTTTGCCATTTGTAAAGTCATCTCCAAATAGTGCACAATACATTTTATTTTGAATTGCATTGCACTCTAATATCTTAGTTAAATCATATGCTCTTATGCACTTCTCCTTTTCAAAAATATTTTTGTGTTGTTGGTTCAATGTCTCACTTTGCTCTTGTGTTAGCACCCTCACTTCTCGCGAAGCCGCCTGAGCGTGCCACCTAGTCCGAGCCGCGGACCTAAAAATAAACTTCAAAAATGTGATTTTTCTACTGACTGTGCTCGCAGGGTGCAGCAACTTAACTACATGGACCACGCTAACGGCGACATGTCAGACAACACAACGGCTAGATGCAGATTTGGCCCGCCCCTCATAATGCTAATGAAGTGTGCACGTTTATTAGTATTGTAACATATTTGTTTGTACTCATATTGCACCAAGAATTCAAAGTATTCTTTTGATAGTTCTTGTGGTACAAATGGGTGATTGAAGAATTCATAACCATATTTCGTTGTTCCTACTAAGGCATCCCTTAACTCTTGTAGTGTTATCGGGTTTGCTCTATATTTTTGTTCATAAAAGAACATATAGACACACGTGATGTTCCTCTCTCTTTGAACTTGTTGGGACATACTTAATGGGTCGATGGTGTGCTCTTTATAATATGCAAACAGTGGTCTCTTGATTGGTACGTGGATTGCATCTACTCGATTACTATAAAGTCCATATACTATCTTGGGACCATAAATGATCCTATTGTGTGCATTAAAGTCGGGGATGTTGTCGGCTAATTTTGTAATCAATACTACATCGGGATGGTGTGGTTTTAGAAAGCTATACAAATCCTCCGTCAAAGCGGCGGAATCCATTGGTATGAGGTAGCTTTCTTGCTCCAAGATGAGGTCCCTAAATTCTTGTTCATTATGGATCTCAATCATTGGCACTCCCTTGAAATGTTGATACGTGTTGTGAATATATGTACATTGTTTGTTGAGTAGATTCAAATACAAAATGGAATCGTCACAAATATCGGCGTCCACCGCTATGTAATTTTTACAAGTATTCAATGCATTCTTGAATAACATCCATAACCCACTCCTCAATTTTGCAATTGTGTCACTTGCAACTAAGTAATTGAGCAATGAATTGAACTCATCCAAGAAAATTGTGTATCCTCTCAAACCTATCTTTTGCAATTTATATAAACTATCAATGGTTATGACAATGTTACCATCTTGTGTTATACTCTCATTTATATCATTGTAAATTTTACAATCTAATCCTTCACTATTGAACTTGTAATAATGATCTTGGGCTAAGCTCACTCTAGAGACAATGCTCACAAATTTTCCGCCTCTTCCAAGTTCGTGTTTCATATGATAATGAATGAGGTTGTTTTGCCCGTTGCACATCCCGATTTTATGATATATGAATGTTTATTATCGAAAATGTTCTCCCCTCGACTTTCTACAAGCTTTGGACGATTGTATTGGGTATGGGGTTGTATCATATCCTAAGGAATGAGCTTCATTTTGTGATAATTATACGCCACCTTCTTGATAGCCTTGGACAAGAGCCATTGTATGGAGTCAAAACTTGTAGGGTCACACGAGTTCCATATCTTGACATTTTGATTCCTACTGTCCCTGATGTTGTTCAGCTCGTACCGTCTCTCGTATCTCCGAGCCGGTGTGGTAGATGTTCTCATTCTACCACCAGCGTCCTTCATCCGCTGCAATGCAGCGCGGACCTCCGTCGTCGACTCGGTGGAACGTCAGTTCCAGAGGCAATCTGAGGATTGTGAGTAGGTGGTGACAATTGATATTTTCCCAAAGTCGTGGTAGGCGACGTGCACTACTGCGGAGATTTTCAGCTGGAACTACAAGCTGTGTCCGCGACACCGCGACTTTGACTTGATCCGGGCGGGTCCCCCTGCAGAGAGTACAGCGGCAAGGCAAATGCCATAGGGGTAGCGGACCTGGGCGGGTCTGGCTGACCGGCGAGTGCGGCGCACTCGTCAGATCATCGAGTACTACAACCTTGCGTATTACCGTTCATTGAGAACCCGGCAGGGGATGCGCTGCGAGGCTTGCACACGCGAGCAGTCATATGAAGGGGTTACCAGAACCGCACCTCACCACGTTGGTACGTGCAAGTATGTAACCCCCTATACATGAAGCCCACGCACATTTGGACAAACTTCCCAGCAGTGATGGTGCCCTTGCAGCAGGGTACCCATGCGACACCATGTCCAGCGAGAGCGACGCTGGGGAAGCACGAGGACACCTCGCACGGCGGAAGGAGTTTCAGCTTTCAAAATGCGAGGTATGGGATCAGCGCAAGCAGTGTACGCGATACCTCGCGAGCTCTGCCGCACCATATGTTCTATGAAGTCAAGCTGGATGAGCGTCTTAAGGAGGAGAGCGCGCTAGCAGTGATGGACCTGGTAGCAGCATTAACAGCGCAGACGGACAATGGCACCACAAAGTTGCAAGATGATACGGAGGCCTGTTAACCTCAGGGCGCGACGGCAGTCTGCGAAGACCTGCAACAGCTGAGGTTGTACCATTGCTACCAAATTGTCTGAGCGTTGGCACGAGCGTGATTCGATGAGGGGCCTTGGGAAAGGTCAGCGTGCACGAGAGGAACCCAGACCCAAGGACTGGGGGGCACGGATGACCCAAGCAAGAACCGGCGGTGGCTTAGTAGCCAAATGATTGTCACAAGTGCATGTTGCAACTCAACCCTCAGACAATGTACATAAGGGTGCAGCGAGGACTCTGAGCGCTAGCGAGGACGTAGGCGAGCCTTAAAGGGGGAGAGCGTTGTACTAGGGTAGAAACGCGAGTCAGTACGAGTGACAGACGTGTCAGTATGACGAGTGATAGAGGCGATGATGTGACAGCCACGATTATGACCCGAGAAGTATGATATGCGTGATTGACATGCCATTAGAACCCAGAACCCAGGACATCGACATGCCACTGTGGGACATCTGCACCCACAGCCGATTAGACTTTAGAGAAATGGTGGGAAACCGTTCAGAACTCGAAGAGTCCAACAGAACTGGAGGGAAACTAGGTGAACCTCAATTACTGGCACATCAGCAGATCTGTAAGTATTCAGATGACAAACTAGTGAGATGACATATGAGTACAGATGACAGCAGATCCCAACTGATTGGCAGTTGCAGTCTGATTACTGAATTTATGAAGGAACCGAATATTACTTGACAGACGTGTGTAGATCGAATCCGAGGGAACCCGAGGGAGTTCGAATCGACAAGTTACTTTTATAAAGAGCTGAGCAAGCTCTCTCGGGCAGTTTTGAATTAGTTACCATTAACCGCCACCCTCTCGCTGCTGGTTGTTAAGCAACTTACAGTAAGCTTAAAAAGATCCGATCATTCATAGTAAATCCTTGTGCAGTCTTGCCTATCCTGTTAGGATAGTAACTACCGACAGTGCACCGATGATGCAACCGAACAGGAACAGCACGTATTATGTTGCGTGGAGGGCACTCCATAATTATGACCAGGATAGGTGGAGCTTCACAAGCGCTTGATTGAATTTAAGATATGCGTGCGCTTAGCTTCTACATTCGGCATGTGCAGTTGTCGCTGGGTCGAAATTTTGCATTGCGGTGTCGCGGAACCTACCGCTTTCGATGAAGCATGCGCTTATCTTATATCACAATGCTCGTACAGAGGCGCACTCGCGGCCCCAAATCAAATCATAACACCCGCAAAAGCAACACATAACGAAGCATACATTGTAACGACAATGCACAAGAAATTCAAAGAGGATCCTTATATCCTGACACACCCCTTACTTAGGGGAGTTGCTTGCTTTGTTCTTTGCACATATATAGTCTGTTACATTCTCATCAGATTGCAATAAGCTGACGTGGTTTCCTTATTCATTATCGGAGCAAGTAAACCAATGGGCGTATTCGTCCTGCATGATCAGAGGAAACGTTTGCGCCGCCAACGCCCACCCTAATAATTTGCAATTTGATTACCCATCACTATTTGCGGTGTTTTGTTGGTTATGGTGCATATCATTCCACACGATTCCGTTTTCCATGTAACACCAGTTGTTCTGATGACTGGAACTTCCAACCACTTTGTTGTAATGTATATATATATACCACTTTGTGGTATATACATATATATATATATATATGTTACACGCCAGGTCCGCCTTACGCCAGGTCCGCCAAATCTCAGAGAAAATGTGTTTCCTCAGTCGTTTTTGTCATATAAGATTGAATATTACATCTCGCAAGTGTATGCTCTTTTTGGCGGACTTGGTGTGACGTTTTTTCCTACGTCAGGTCCGCCAGGCGAACCTGGCGTAAACATCGGCGCGAATAATCGAGCCGCAGACCTGGCGTGTAACATATATGCACATTGGTCACTGGTCAAGATCAGAGATGCAAACTCACAGCAGTGGAATGCCTACCCTCATAGGACTTTGCATGAATACACCAATTGATTTCCATTTACACAATCTCTCCAATTTTTAAAGCAGAATGAATCATACCACTGAAGGCTTGATCTCTATTGAATGAATTCTGAACCCACCAGAGCAAGCAGAGTCGCGACAGAGGGGAATTTTATCGTTTCAATCCAGCCATAAATAGCGGTCATCCTCCAATATATCTGTAGTCACCCATCACACCAAGGTGAATGTATTGTTCCGGACCCCACCTAAACAATCCTGAATTACAATTCTGAGGCATGTCAGGGTTTCTTTCAGCTGTTGCGGATCTTCGCCCTCGCATGCATCACGCATGAGACGGCGACAGGACTGTAACGTGATAGATGATCCATACACGAGAAGTGCACGTGTCCATACTTTCAAAGTTTGTTGCCATGGTGCCATGCATACCGCCTTGCTCACTGGCTCCAAGTCATCAGTGTGCACGATGAGCATGGTGTGCGATGTGCTCAACATGTGGCTGATGGGATGGTTTGCATAATGCACGGAGGTGTTATGGCGGTAGGCTCGTAGGCCCTATGAGACTGAGAAAGGAACCAAGCCAATATCACCTGCAAGCTTTTTGTTGAATGGGGCGTAAAACTCCCCCAACATTTTGCGGGTCTCTGCCATCATTTCGCCAGCTGTGGATCCCCTTTCAGCCCCGTTGCCCTGACGCTTGTTCCAAACTGCCAAGCTTGCCATCTCATCCATCTCGTCAGCAAGAGGTGGCCTCAGCTCGAGATACTTGCAGACCTATCAGGCACCATCCACCGAAAACCCGCTTTTCCCCCCAACCACTATCCTACACACCTCAAAGCTTCGCCGTCGATGCAATTGCTTCGATTTTGATTGTGGCGCCCATCAGCGTGCCTCAGTGACCACATGTAACATCAGGATGTCAATATGGTGCTCCAACCATCGCCAATCACACAGCTCTCTTGCCTGCATATGAAAATATCAGGCATACGCCGCTGACAGCGCTCCGCACCGCCTCCGTGTGTTGTGTGCCAAGCCCGTAGACGGCGCCCTGCACCCGCTCTATGTGCGCAGCAGTGTTCCGTGTATCAGGCTCGGGCCTGACGGCGCCCTGCACCCGCTCTATGTGCGCAGCAGTGTTCCGTGTATCAGGCTCGGGCCTGACGGCGCCCTGCACCTGCTCTATGTGCGCAGCAGTGTTCCGTATCAGGTCGTCTGATGGCGCCCTGCACCCGCTCTATGTGCGCAGTGTTCCAGGTACTGCTCGGGGCCTGGACGGCGCCTGCACCCGCTCTATGTGCGCAGCAGTGTTCCGTGTATCAGGTTGCCCGACGGCGCCTGCACCTCGGCCGCAAAGCGCAGCAGTGTTCCGTGTCAGCTGAACACGGCGCCCCCACCCGCCATGTGCGCAGCAGTGTTCCGTGTATCAGGCTCAAGCCTGACGGCGCCTGCACCCGCTCTATGTGCGCAGCAGTGTTCCGTGGGTCAGGCTCGGCCTGACGGCGCCTGCACCTGCTCTATGCGCAGCAGCACCTGTATCAGGCTCGGCCTGACGGCGCCTGCACTCGCTCTATGTGCGCAGCAGTGTTCCGTGTATCAGGCTCGGGTCTGACGGCGCCCTGCACCCGCTCTATGTGCGCAGCAGTGTTCCGTGTATCAGGCTCGGGTCTGACGGCGCCCTGCACCCGCTCTATGTGCGCAGCAGTGTTCCGTGTATCAGGCTCGGGTCTGACGGCGCCCCGGACCTGCTCCATGTGCGTTGCGATGTTCTTAGCGTAATCCTCCATCCTCATAAAGTGCATCTGGAGCGCAGCCGGCATCCCTTCACATCAGTGCGGGGAGGCTGCGCTGTGCACATACCCGACCTGTTCCGGAGGCAGTGGCGAGGCAACTGCGCAGCCGCACGAGGGGAGTCGTGGATGTGAGGCACCGATTTTACCTGAAATATAAGCTCCTCATTTTCACGAGATACACCCATGAGGTACATTCGCACCATTATGATTACTAAATGCACGTCATAGGCTCCAATTCCCCCTTTTTCTTTAAGCACGGAGAGGAGCCTCGGTGCTGCTGGAGTCCGTTCATTTCGCCACTGAGCCGCACCCGGAGCGAGATCGTCCACGCGATCGTCGGATTGGCTTGGCAGCTCACCTTATCCTGCGTAAAGGTGTTGATCCAACTCGGGAGGAACATTGAGTAGATGCCCTTTGCAAGCTGCTCGAACATGCCCATGTTCTTCTGCACACATGGGCTGTTAGGAGGCAAACCCGCCTCAGCCTCAGCCCCCACCGACCGAAGGAATTCTTCCGGCGCGCGATGGCAAGGAGATTGCCAAGCCAGCACGTCTCCCCAGTCCCCCAATCCTACATGACAGCCCTCGAGCTATGGTCCCCCGGCATGCGCCTCACGCTCAGCACGCACTCGCACCATCGTGCCTCTCGAGATGCGGACGAGCACGGGGGGATCCCGTGATGCAGCGCGTCCTCGGCGCATCAATTTGCGAATGCTGAGGTGCAAGTCGACCCGGGCGGTGCAGCATGGGGCTGCACACGGCAAAGGGATGCAGACCTGATAATTTCCCCATCCTCACCGACGCACCCCTTCATCACGTCGAGCTGCCTCTTGACGTACTCGTGGAAGCCCTCCGCCCCCACCGGGAGATCCGCCCGCTTGAAATGTGAGTGGTAATTGTACGCCGAGTACATCCTGTGGCACATCCCCCAACTGCGCCCTCAGGCAATGCTCTCGGTCCACGATTTAGGGCATTGGCTACGCCGCGGGGCTCGGAGGCAGCGGGCGAGGTGGACGACCTGTCGACAGGATTGCGGAGAATGACGATCTGAGCGTCCCGCAATGCGATTACAACGCCCCCAGCCAACATACCATCCCCGCGTTCTCAGCACGTAGCGACCTAGTCATGAGTCTGCAATATGTGGCTCGGCAGCAGACACGCCGTTCCATTCATGTTCGCATGCAGAGGCGAGGGCAAGTGACGGAATGGCGCGCTGGTGGCGGCCGCATCCACGCCGCCGCGGAGGCCATGCAAGCAGCGCCTACGCGGTGCGCATTACCCCGCACAGGCTGATCCGGGGCGCACAAGCTTAAGCTCCCTCATAGGCCGATCTGGGGCGCACCAGCTTTAGCTCCGGCTGCAGCTCATGCATCACCTCTGGCAGCAGAATATTCCAAGGGTGGCCGCTCTCATCAGTAGGGCGCCCGAGGATGCCCACGCCAGCATATGACATTGTGCTTCCCGTCGCGTCCCCTATGATCAGCTCCTTGGGCCTGTCCATGATGTCCAACACGGGCTCCTCGTATAAGTCCGTGTACCACTGGAGCGAATGCACCTCGTCCCAGAAGTGCGGGCCTGCCCGCCCCACACCCGGCGGCTCAGCCATGCTCCCAGGGACGCTGGCCATCCCGACGAGTGCCTCCTATTGTTGCACGTCGGACCGTCGGATAGGCGCATCATGATCTGTGGCTAAGACGGAGGACGGACAGGGGGAGGGTGTGTCAGTGTTGAGTCCCGGGCGCAAAATGCGGCCTGGGCTGGGTGCCTCCCAAGGGGGCTGGGTGCCCCCGGGGCGAGAGGCGTCTGCCGTGCCCAGGGAGCCGCCGGGCAAGCAGGCCACCCGAAGCAACAACCCAGGGCGACATAAGAGCCTACCCGACCCGTGCTGCTTTCTGCGGCCACGGCACGTGAGCGAGCATGGGCGTGCTCACCTTTGTTTTTGGAGGCTCCGACGTCCTTATGAAGAATCAGGCGCTTGTACAAGTCTGTGCCCAACCCCATCTGGCCAATCACACAGCTGCTGCGGCAGTGGGAAGTCACTCGTGGCGCGGAAGAACGGTTTGCTCCGGACATTGGGTGGGCAAGCACACATCCACCTCTCCGGAGAACTCAGCCTTATCCACAAGGTGGGTGGCGTACATACAGCAATCCGTGGAATCAATCCACAGAATGTAAGACAAAATGATCCGTGGTGGCAATCATCAATTAAGAGCGGGGGGAAATCCTCTGAGCTGAGCAGCAATCGGCTGAGGGCCTGCCGCGCCCTGGACACAATCTCCACCATGGCCATCTTTCGCACGCCAGCTCCCCCACCGCGCACAGCGATCATCTGGGCAGCAACACTAGGGGCATTACCCCCAGTTCCACATCTCGCGCAACCTATAATGTGGAAATACGGAATGCACCGCACTTCTCCGGCACGGCCTTTCCAGCACGGATTCTGCAACCCACCCAATCCAGTGCCAGGTGAGGGCAACTCCGGCAAATCGCAAAGCAGAGTTCAGTGGGCACGCCAACGATCAGATCCACCCCGGCAAATCACAAAGCAGAGTTCAGTGGGCA
>LGRX02012289.1:0-13194 GCA_001247695.2 Cymbomonas tetramitiformis
AAGAAGAAGAAGAAGAAGAAGAAGAAGAAGAAGTGGCAGGCGGTGGTGCATGCACGGTGCAGTGAGGCGGCTCCTCAGCCTATAGGCTGTGGGACCCCGCCTTTCGGCGCCAGCCAGCGGTTGATGTGGACTGTGTGCATGCTCAGCATGTTCGTGTGTGTGGCGGGAGCACTGCGGGGCACAGGAGAGCTGCACTTGGCTGGTGTCATACCGGCAGACGTGGCGGCAGAACTTTTCACGGACGGACACGGCAGGGTGTGGTACTACCCAGAGCCGGTCGAGGTCACGTTCAGGATGCACGAGATTGACGGTTGGGAGCTGAGGCTGCGGGAGGCAGTTGACGTGCTCACAGCTACTGTACGCCAGACGATACTGCCGGCAGATGGTGGTGCAGCTGCAGCTGGTGGTGAGCTGGCAGCTGGTGGTGCAGGCACGTACGAGGATTACGACGACAACGCAACAGGCTTCGGTGACGGGGACGAGTACGAAGACTAGCTGCTCAGCGGGCACACGGTGGCAGCGGGCCTCGTGTGACCGATGTGTGCACGTGTGACAGGCAGGGGGACCATTCCACGAGAACAGCTTTGTTAGTCACTGTGGATTTAGCAGATTTGCTTTTTCGGCTACGGTGCATCTGACTTTTGATTTCAGATTGAGATTTAGATTTCAGATTCAGATTCAGATTCAGATTTCAGATTTTGCTGTTGCAGTTACTTTACTGTAGATTCCGTCGGCTATGCAGCCACTGCTAGGTTGCTCAGAATTGCACAGTGTTTCGTCATCGAACTTTATGCATGTATTTGTATCTCACTTTCTGGCACACCACTCCTCGATGGAGGTGGTGTACTGGGATTTAGCCGTTTTGCACCCGACAGCCCTGACTGGGAGTCCCAGTGCAGGCCTCGGCTAGACCCCTATGTCCATCTCAGACTGTGTGGCATCGTTCGGTCTGATCCGACGGTCCGTATTCGATCCGGCCGTTTCAGGGTTTAGGGATATATAGACAGACTGTATATTCTATATTGACTTTATCTATCTAGAGCTTGTGAGACCCTTCCACTGTGTATTTGCCCATCTGATAGTATTTCATGAGGATATCCCGGTAAACAGGGGGCTCATGACCGACCCGCCTTCGCCCCACCCTTCGTTGCGCTACGAAAGCTAGCCCGGCTCCATACATCCAATTTTCCGCTAATCGTATTTTTATCATGCCTACTACTCGTGGTCAGAAGCTTTTTGGCGCCTCTCGCGCCAAACGCTCATTGAATCCCGTCTGTTCTTCAAACCCTGAAACTCTGAACCGCGAGACCACTTCGACAGCTATCGCGGCTCAGTCTACGGAGGATCGTGGACCCTCGGCAGTTGCGCAGACATTGGCGACGTCTATATCAAGGTATTGCTTACGCGAAGGTGATTTGGGACAAAACTGGTTGGGCTCAGATTCCCGAGATACAAGGCTTTTTGCGCACTAGGGCCTGACTAGGGCGCGCTAGGGCACCGATACGGGCCGATTTTCATCGATGCCGGATATCGTGCTCCATCGACAACTGGGGTGCGAAGCGGGGTAGGTGTCTCGATGTCAGGTGTCTTGATCGACAAGCGAAGGTCCGACTTGCTAATTGTTGTTTTTATTCACAGTCGAGTGGCAGTAGTCGACACAGTTCCCCGTTATAGGCAAGAAAATTAACCCTCTAGTAGGGCGTATTTTCCACCTTTTCAAAGACGACTGGCCACAGTATAGTAACGTGTGCCCTGCAATATGGTACTGGACCGGGGCAATTCTCGGCTATTATCCGAAGAAAGACTCAGTCAACCCATTCAAGTGTCGCATCGTAGAGGACGGCGATGACTCTGAGTTTTGGTACTTTTCTTTTGAGTGAATTAAATCACGGCTGGTGTTGTTGGAAGGGGAACTACGGGAGGATATTTGGCAAGACAACAGGAAGCGGCGGGCTTCCGGGCGCACTTTGGCAGTACAGTCCATCGCTGGTGGGTCGCGGGTGCCCTCGGATGCAAGTGACGGGACTCCAACCGCATCAGTTCGCCAGGAGTCCGAACATCTGCTTTCAGATGTTGACGTGACCCCGACTAAGATTGCCGCCCTTACACATGCACTCCCTCAAAATCGAGAGGAAACGACCTCAACAGCAGTTCATACTGTAACACCACAAAATCGTCGTGTTGCAGATCAGAGCAAGTGGGATCGGCTCAGGAAACGTGCTGCCGGGTTTAATTTCCGTGCCGCGATTCGCCCTTATGACGAGGTCTGCAGAGCCAGTTGTAAGTTAGACTGTAAGAAAGTGCCCGAGGCACACCTCTTGCATCTCCGCGACCAATTGAATGCAGAGTACAAGCCGAAAGGCAGGCGCGGAGTGGCGATTTTTCTCAACTGCCTCCTTCGGAAAAAGAACACCACCAAGCGCAGAGCAGCTCGTGGATACTTGACCAACAGGGAGAGTGCTAAGAAGCAATCGGTCAGCATGAAGTGCAGATATTGCCAGCTGGGTGTCGGAAGTCCCGCAGTGCAGGTTCTCACCCGGAATCACAACTTCAAATCTCTGGTGCGCCGAACTGCAAGCTTCAAACTGCTTCCGCACGAAGCACAACAGACCCGCGAAACGCATCCGGCGAGGTCGTGAATTTTTCGGTTGCCCTCATTTTGCTGAGGGTGAAGCGCACTTCGAAACGCTGCGTCAGCAATTCGTGCAGACTATGAAGGAAAAGAGACGGGCTGATTTCGTCTTGACGCGGGTCCCTCCGCGAGTTTCTAGTTTGCTGGCAATTTCTTTTGGAACACGTTTGGCCTTGGCAAGCACGGGGAAATTGTCGGAAAGCTCATGCAAGAGAGCAGCAGCCACGTTTTCCCGAATACGAACCCAACCAACCGCGGAGCTAAAATAGTGAAGGAAAGAGGCCACCTAACAAATTAAAGGATCAAGGAGCACGTGAAGATGTTTCCCAGGTGCGTACGTAGCTTTGTTGAATATTGTATCTAACAATACGAAAATGTTCTGATAAGTCACGGACTGTGATGGCGTAAGCACGACGGTTGCCTAAAACCCAGGTAGGTGCCTGGGGAATCTAATGCCTGGGTGGAGAAGGGGGCTTGGTCTGACGTCTGAGACTGATGGCATTGTTGATTAAGCCTTCCTTGCGAGCTGGTATTATTTCTCGTCAATAAGCCCTTATTCGGTTTTATCGTTGAGCAGGCAAAGTCGTGAATCGACCCAGCCGATGATGACAGATGCCCATATGGCCTAGTGGAGATCTTGAGATCGACCATGCTAGTACGATTTTGTACTCAGTGTAGTCAACCTATTATTGTATAGTATAGCGCCTCGATATACAATTTGCATGTTTTGGGCGGTGTCGTATCCCCATCTCGCAGCATGTATACGCATGAAACTATTGTATGGACAGCATGCCCAAGCTTCCTGAAAATAGAACATGCTTGCACTGCACAGCCTGTGACAATACTCCAGTTCTCGGCCCTTTGTGTTGGGAGTTAGCGCTGGATAAAATAGCTAACCACCATAGAGTGGGGGCATGTACACATCATGCAGATCCAATGCAAATGTTATACTATTTTCCCGAGCGGGTTGTACAACATACAATATTCTTTCTCTTAAGTTGATACCGTTGTTCCGATTGTATCACTTTTGCCCGCGCTCCTAGACGGTCACGGCCAATTTATGAATTGTAATCTGTAGTCTACTCCATGCTGACGTGGTTCAGATTTGCTCGGATGCATTGAATATAACCTTCAAACTCAGCCACATCATAAATGATTTCGTTTTGCAAGAGATGTTTAAGTCGAATGAGAATGGCATTACTGTCACCGGCACCCGGGTGTAGTTTTTGTATTTCCAGTATTTCTGGCTCCAGGTCAGCCTGCTGCTGTATTTTATCGTCGATGACTTTGAGTATCCTTGGAAGATGTCTCATTTGCTCTTTTGTTGGGAATTCGAGGACATCTACATTCTCCACTTTTGTAGCACGGACTGATTTTAGGCATGCCGATACCTGTCTCAGCACATTCCACATTTCCCATTTGCTTCACCATTCATTCGCAACTCTCTTACAAAAATGCATTCCAGTAGACCTAATCAATACTAATACATTGCTTGTCCCACCACTAGTACACGCAGCAGGTGTATATAATGGCCTTCATCGTCCTTTAATGAGTATGTGATGCTACAATGGAGGGCGCAATCAGTCGTGTCAACCACCCAAGGTTGCATGGTGGCAAGAGCGACACAGTGTAAAATCAAAATCTTGTAATCCAGAAATCACTAGATTGATATGCACATCAAGGGACGCTAGGCAGCTGCATGTTCAAATGACGGCCTGGAAGCAGCTATATGCATACATCGAGGGTCGCTGGGCAGCTGTATGCATACATCAAGGGTCGCTGAGCAGCTGTGCACATACATCAAGGATCGCTGGGCAGCTGTATGCATACATCAAGGGTTGCTGGGCAGCTGTGTGCATACATCAAGGGTCGCTGGGCAGCTGTGTGCATAGATGAAGGGTCGCTGGGCATCTGTATGCATGCATCAAGGGTTGTTGGGCAGCTGTGTACATAGATCCAAGGGTCCGGGAGGCAGCTGTATGCATACATCAAGGGTCGCTGGGCAGTTGTATGCATAGATGAAGGGTCGCTAGGCAGGTGTATACGCGAACATCGAGGGTCAGGGGCGGCAGCTGTATGCATACATCAAGGGTCGCTGGGCAGCTGTATGCATAGATGAAGGGTCGCTAGGCAGGTGTATGCGAACATCACGGGCCTATTTCAAGGCCTGGGTAATGCTAAGGCCAATTCGCACAAAAGCTCCAAAACCCTTTTTATTTGATTAGTAGGTCGCTCAAAGCGATGTGAACATTTTGCGCACTTCGGGGATCAAATTGGCTACGTTATGAAAGAATTATGGTCGATACCTATCATTTCCCGCCCATACTTAACCATACTTAAGCGCAAACTTAAAACGTTTATATCTCGCGATCTAGATACTCGGAACTTTTGTGTAAATTGGCCTTAGCGTTACCCAGGCCTTGGTTTTATCACTTGGGCAACACAACCGTTGCAGTCTACTATCACAATGTGGACCCCACAGCCACGTCTGTGTAGAAGGCGGGAGAGGGGGGGGTGCAAGAGGTGAGACACCTCCGCAGCTGACATCTCTGATGGCATAGCTCGTATTCGGACATGTCTCAGCAGTCCAGCCGGTTGTAGATGCTTGTGCGTGGGGGTCAATACACAGTTGCACACTGTAAACACGTTTCTCAGTAAGGAGGTGCTCGGGCGGCGGGGAGGTGGGACGGTACGTTGGCATACCGCTCCATAAGGGGAGGGGGCACAGTTGCGCACTTTTTACACCATAATGAGAGGGCTGGTTTGCGATTGTGCACTGTATACATGTCTGTTGGTGAGGTGTAGATAGCCACGGACACAACGGAACTTGTTCCCTCAACTATGAGCAATAGGTAGAGATGCACGACCAAATGGGCCTGACACGCTGATATTACGGGTCGGATGGCTTTACCTCACTGAATGCTTTCGTCACAGCCTCCTTTCGTTCCCTCCCGTTGTTTTCCACGGCCGCATTCTTCATCTCTTTAATCGCACCGTAGGTCCTCTCAAGCAGATTTGTGAGTGCGTCTTGTGCCTGCAAATATCACATCGCGAGACCTCGTGAGGCAACGTGGATTGTAAGCGCGTCCTTCTCACCGTGAAGGGCGTTGGCTTGCCAATTTTATTATATGTCGTGGCTTCGACGGGTTGGTCTGCAATGTTTTTGGTGGCCAATTTTCACCATCACTTTGCATATACGATACATGCACGGCGCGCACGCCACAATGCAATCTCTATTGAACTTAATATCCAAGGGCTCAGATCGCACCTCATTTGCCAGGTTGCGTGAAATGATCACAGCATACTTGAGCTCATGTAACTCGTGACTCAGTTCGCCCAAGATCTGATTGATCGTCGACAAAAAAAGTTCTTTCCAGTCAGGTTCCTCTGTGCCTCCCTCCAGGCACTCACCAGCCTTCACGAGTTGTATGGCGGAGACCGAAGCCACTTGAGTTGCACCAAGTGGAGGGTGATGAGGGCTTGTGCTAAAATTTGTTGCCGTAGGGTCGGTTTCCATGATGTAGACAGGTGAACTTAACATCAAAATTGGCTGCCCGTTGCTTGTATTGAAAGTTGTCGCAGGCATCGCCATTGGTATTGCCACGTTTTCTACGTCATTGGACTCAGCTTCTTCTCTGGATCCGTCTCCTCCATTGATAACCTCCTCTACCTTATCCATAATGTAGTGCATTGCACCGTCCATTGTATAGCAGAGTTGGTCATACTGGGTCAAAATCGCGAAACAACAAATTGCCAACACCAAGACAATGCTGATTACAATCCATAGCCTGGGGAAGTCGAGCCAACTTCCTCCTGGTGAATCATCCTCATTATCGCTGCCAACATCAATATGTGGGGGCGCGGCGGAGTTCGCATCGGTCACCAAGGCAGCTGATGGACCTGTTGATAAGGTGGGCGAGTCAGATGCCTCGGTGAGCAAGTCCGACATCACAATAAGCGAGTCTGACAAGCACTCAGGAAATACGATGCTCTTGCAGGTGCATACATTGGCATAGTTATCTGAGGGTGCAGAAGTTGGCATGGCAATCTGAGGGTAGTTGTCATGGCAACTGAGGGTGCAGAAGTTGGCATGGCAATCTGAGGGTGCAGAAGTTGTCATGGCAATCTGAGGGTGCAGAAGTTGTCATGGCAATCTGAGGGTGCAGAAGTTGTTATGGCAATCTGAGGGTGCAGAAGTTGTCATGGCAACCTGAGGGTGCAGAAGCTGTCATGGCAATCTGAGGGTGCAGAAGTTGTCATGGCAATCTGAGGGTGCAGAAGTTGTCATGGCAAGGGTGCAGAAGCGTCATGGCAATCTGAGGGTGCAGAAGTTGTCATGGCAATCTGAGGGTGCAGAAGCTGTCATGGCAATCTGAGGGTGCAGAAGCTGTCATGGCAATCTGAGGGTGCAGAAGTTGTCATGATAATCTGAGGGTGCAGAAGCTGTCATGGCAATCTGAGGGCAGAAGTTGTCATGGCAATCTGAGGGTGCAAAAGTTGGCATGGCAATCTGAGGGTGCAGAAGCTGTCATGGCAATCTGAGGGTGCAGAAGTTGTCAGCGATAACTGAGGGTGCAGAAGTTGTCATGGCAATCTGAGGGTGCAAAAATTGTCATGGTAATCTGATGGTGCAAAAGCTAGCATGGGAATCTGAGGGTGTAAAAGTTGTCGTAGGAATCTAAGGCTGCTGAAGTTGGCATGGTAATCTGAGGGTGCAGAAGTTGTCATGGTAATCTAAGGGTGCCAAAATTGTCATGGCAATCTGAGGGTACAAAGGCTGTCATGGTAATCTGAGGGTGCAGAAATTGCCATGGCAATCTGATTGTGCACAACTTGTCGTAGGAATCTGAGGGTGCAAAAGCTGTCATGGCAACCTGAGGGTGTTAATGCTGTCATGGTAATCTTAGGTTGTAATAGCTGTCATGGTAATCTGAGGGTGCAAAGGCTGTCATGGTAATCTGAGGGTGAAAAAGCTGTCATGGAAAACTAAAGGTGCCGAAGTTTTTATGGCAATCTGAGGGTGTAGGAGCGAGCTTAGTGATCCCGCATTGCATCGCCCGCAAACCTGGCAGGGGCGCCCCCCGGACTCTTGCATGATTGTAAAAGGGAGTCTGGGCGAGTTGGAACCGCATGGTGTTGGATTCCAGGCTAGCTGCAGTGTAAAGGGTGACAGTCATAGCCAGTAATAAAAACCAAAGCCTGAAACAATGAGTGGTAGGCCAGAAACCCTATCGACTGTACGATCAAATCCGTGAGTCACGTTTAAGATCGTCACTGTAGAGTCACGGATATAAGTGACACAGATCGGACATTAGCATATCAGAGCTTTAGGATGTTCGCGAGCTTTGCAAATGGAGATCCTTAGGATCGGCATAGCAATTCCGCGCGTTAGCACGGGATTGAATACCTTTCACGGCGATTCGTCGGGTGAACAAGTTATTTTAATCTTTCTCTATAAAAAACTATTTACTTTTCTTGTAAACACCCCCTGGAATTCCAATAAATGGGGCTTAGGGTGCCCATGGCTAGCACTTCCGGCGGTGGTGGATGGTGACCGTCGGCCAGCCGCAAGCAGTGTGCGTGACTGATTGAGCATGATACGACGGCAGCTTCGTGGGATACGGACTGCTCCGACTGCTTCTAATTCCCCCAATCGATGTTGGGTAGTGTCACCAAGGAGGTCCAAACTCAGCACCCACGCACACGCACATCCACACACTAGAATATTGACCATTTGGAAATCGGTGCAAAGCTAAGCATCTACGCACGCAAAGGGGCACAGAGGAATGCGAACAGACGACGGCCCTCAAAAAGTGTGGGCTGCCACTTTGCTCGTAGCCTCGAATGTTGCAGTTCTTCTGTGTTTGTTTCACCAAGCGAACATGTGTGTATGTGTTACGGTATGAGCGCACCGCTGGCATATGCCAGCCGATTTTGGTATGAGCACGCTCGTGCCAAAACGATTGGCATGAGCGCGCCTGTGCTAAAATCGTTAGCACGAGCGCGCTCATGCCAAAACAAATGAACCCCCCCCACGGTATGAGCGCGCCACCGGCACAAAGACACATATACCACCACCTCCAAATTGCCACGCACGGCCCGCTAAATGTCCCCCCACCCTGCCCCCCAACTATTATTCACATTTCCCGAAAGGCCAATCTCAACCCCCAAAATGCCCCCCTTACCCCCTAGGGCAATGAACAAACACGCGGGGTTTCCCGACGTATGGCATCAGTGAATTCTACATGAATACCTCATGTGGCATAGGTGGGGGGTGAAGGGAAAACCGCTGGTAGGAGAGCTTGTTAGAGCCGCCAGTGGATCTGTAATCGTTGGAGCCGATGTTGGAGCTGATGACGACCCCGTTGTTGGAGCTGATGATGGAGATTGTGTCGTTGGTGTGTTAGTGGTTGGAGTCGATGTTGGACAGTGACTGGGGAGGAGTCCGAGGATGACGACGAGGGTATTCCGCCGCCGCGGCAGGCTTTGGGCTGCGGCAGACCGCCGTTGGGCTTTGGGTATTCCGCCCTGACATCACTCGCGGTTTGCATGTTCTTCGTCGTGTGTGCCGCTGCTGTACCGTCGGCCGCTTCAGCCTTCGGTGGTGTTAGCATGGGCGCCGAGGCGGCTCCACCGGTCGGTGGTGTCGTTCGTGGGCAACCGGGGGATTAGTATCGGTCCACTCCGTCCGTCCGTCCGTCCGTCCGTCCACTGTCCGTCCACTATGGACGGACGGACGGACGGACAGTGGACCAAACATTCTTAACATTCTAAGATTTCGCAAATTAGGGCTCCCATACTTAAGCTCATACTTAAGGAGGGTAACGCGTCGGCCCGCGTCGACGCCTGCGTTTTCACATACTTAAGAAAATTTAATTTTTTTCTTCATACTTAAGGAATATACACTGACATTCCCCTCCCCCCCTAACCAGGGACTCAGGGGGTATAACCCAGTCGTATGCGAGTGGCAAACGTGCGTCAGAGAGACGAACCCAACGACAGAGCTTGACAATCGTATACGATTGTCAAACGTGAGTCAGGCAGTAACCCTGTGATTTTTTGCATCCGCCCATGCCCTCCTTGGCAATATTTAAATCGCTTGAGGCCTTTAGGAGGATCATTTCCCATTCTTTCCTAGTCCGGTCTATACGGGCTATATAGAAATTATTAATGAACACGCGATACACAGTTCTGACAATCGTGTACGATTGTCAAAACTGTTTCCCAAACGAATTTATTTGTAATTGTTTTGTTGTTAGTAAAAAATTTACACCGAACCCCACAACAATAATATGGGGTGGTGGGGGGGTGGGGGGGTCCGAACCGGTTTTGAAATCTAACGTACAGCAAAATGACAGATGTAAAAGATCTGAAATCAAGCATTCCAAAAAATGAAATCTGAAATCTAGCGTAGAGCAAAATTAGCAAAATTTGGAAAAAGGAAATCTAACGTAGAGCAAAATGACAGATGTGAAAAATCTGAAATCAAGCATTCCAAAAAATGTAATCTGAAATCTAGCGTAGAGCAAAATTTGAAAAAAGGAAATCTAACATAGAGCGAAATGACAGATGTAAAAACTCTGAAATCAAGCATTCCAAAAATGTAATTCTGGAATTAGCGTAGAGCAAAATTAGCAAATTTTGAAAAAAGGAAATCTAACGTAGAGCAAAATGACAGATGTGAAAAATCTGAAATCAAGCATTCCAAAAAATGTAATCTGAAATCTAGCGTAGAGCAAAATTAGCAAAATTTGAAAAAAGGAAATCTAACGTAGAACGAAATGACAGATGTAAAAACTCTGAAATCAAGCATTCCAAAAAAGGAAATCTGAAATCTAGCGTAGAGCAAAACTAGCAAAATTTGAAAAATGGAAATCTAACGTAGAGCAAAATGACAAATGTAAAAAATCTGATTATCAATCTGATTGTCAAAACCAGCTTTTCCGCAGACTCTAAAAGACTTAGACGTTAGACCCCCAAAAAGCCTGCAACCAAGTTTTCGAAGAATGTATGCATGAATAACCCAAAAAACAAAATGAATGGGGCAAACCGGTGCTAAATTTTTCGAAGAATGTTTGCAGCAATAACCCAAAAAACAAAATGAATGCCGGGCAAACCGGTGCTAAATTTTTCGAAGAATGTATGCATGAATAACCTAAAAAACAAAATGAATGGGGCAAACCGGTGCTAAAATTTTCGAAGAATGTATGCATGAATAACCCAAAAAACAAATGAATGGGAGTAAGCTTGTTGCTAAATTTTTCGAAGAAGAATGTATGCATGAATAACACTTAAAAATAAAAAAGAATGGGGCAAACCGGTGCTAAATTTTCGAAGAATGTGGCATGAATAACCTAAAAAATAAAATGAATAGGGCAAACCGGTTCTAAATTTTTCGAAAGAATGTATGCATGAATAACCTTAAAAATAAAAAAGAATGGGGCAAAACCGTGCTAAAGTTTTCGAAGAATGTATGCATGAAGATTGCATTCCGCACATAATATAGTGAAGTTTAGTCAACTTTGAAATTCGCAACCAAATGTCAAAACCAGCTTTTCTACAGACTTTGAAAGAATTGGACACAAAAAAAAACGTCGCCAGCTTTGACAATCGTGTACGATTGTCAAACCCAGCTTTTATACAGACAAGAATTAAAAATAAAAAAAAACGTCGCCAGCTTTGACAATCGTATACGATTGTCAAACCCATATTTTCTATACAGACTCAAGAATTAGACTTAAAAAAACGTCGCCAGCTTTGACAATCGTATACGATTGTCAAACCCAGCTTTTCTACAGACTCAAGAATTACACTTAAAAAAACGTCGCCAGCTTTGACAATCGTATACGATTGTCAAAGCTGAGTGCGAGCCTGCCGTAGTCGCAAGCTTTGACAATCGTATACGATTGTCAAAGCTGAGTCCGAGCCTGCCGTAGTCACAAGCTTTGCCAATCGTATACGATTGTCAAAGCTGAGTCCGAGCCTGCCGTAGTCGCCAGCTTTGACAATCGTATACGATTGTCAAAGCTTCGGAGTCCGAGCCTGCCGTAGTCGCAAGCTTTGACAATCATATACGATTGTCAAAGCTTCGGAGTCCGAGCCTGCCGTAGTCGCAAGCTTTGACAATCGTATACGATTGTCAAAGCTGAGTCCGAGCCTGCCGTAGTCGCAAGCTTTGACAATCGTATACGATTGTCAAAGCTGAGTCCGAGCCTGCCGTCGTAGTCGCAAGCTTTGGCAATCGTATACGATTGTCAAAGCTGAGTCCGAGCCTGCCGTAGTCGCAAGCTTTGACAATCGTATACGATTGTCAAAGCTGAGTCCGAGCCTGCCGTAGTCGCAAGCTTTGACAATCGTATATGATTGTCAAAGCTGAGTCCGAGCCTGCCGTAGTCGCAAGCTTTGACCGGTCCCCTGACTCACGCGTGACAATCGTATACGATTGTGAAGCTTGGGCGCTAGGTCCGGCCCCCTTTCGTAGTCGCAAGCTTTGACAATCGTATACGATCGTCAAAAGCTAGTCCGAGCCTGACGTCGTGGTCAGTTTTGACAATCGTGCACGATTGTCAAAACTGTGTCCGAGCCTGGCGTAGTCGCTGCCTCAGTGTTTATTCGCACGAGATATCGCAGGATTCGCATCGCGAAAATCGATGTTACGCCAAAACTTGTCAGACCAGTTCAGAAGTCAATTTATAGCCTCTACCGGGCTTTGATGCGCATTCACTCCGACATTCGATTGATGCAGTTGTCGTGGAGTTTCCTTGCAATAGCTAGCAAGTACGAAGCAGACTACTGTGACGGATTATAATTTCTATTTTACTTATAACAATAAGACGAGTTTTTTTTTGAAAAATCTCGCCCACCTCCTCTACGAGCCCCCCTACCGACTTGGACTCGAGTTTGGAAATGAAGTCGGGGTCCGGGGGGAGGACTACCAGCTTGTATCTGCAGCTTGTATTATAATAGAGGTTTTTTGGAAAATCTTGCCCTCCTCTGGTCCCGAAAAGTGGGTAGGGTGGGGAGGGGGGATACCGACTTGGGATTCCGAGTTTCCGCTTCGAGTGGGGAGGGGGATTCCATTTTTAAAATTTTGCTAATTTTCTGGAATTTTTTTTGCTAATTTTGCTCTACGTTAGATTTCAGATATCAGTTTTTGGAATGCTTGACTTCAGATTTTTTACATCTGTCATTTTGCTCTACGTTAGATTTCAAAACTGGTTCGGACAGCCCCCCCACCATATTATTGTTGTGGGGTTCGGTGTAATTTCTTTACTAACAACAAAACAATTACAAAATTCGTTTGGGAAACAGTTCTGACAATCGTGTACGATTGTCAGAACTGTGTATCGCGTGTTCATTAATAATTTCTATATAGCCCGTATAGACCGAAAACCGTAGGCATGGTATGCTAAGGTTACCATGAAAAATGATTTTTTATAATGAAAGGAATACTCTATATAGACACGGGGTGAGTGTAATGATCTACACATCACTGTGATTGTCGCGCATGGCATCATCCGTGAATGCCCAAAAAATATGAAACAAAAAATCACAGGGTTACT
>LGRX02012290.1:0-12402 GCA_001247695.2 Cymbomonas tetramitiformis
CAGGTGCCACTTTCTCCCTTGGTTCTGAAGATAGAGGACCTGACAATTAGATAATATAATTGGACGGCACTCGGATCTCCCTTGGAAACCGGGGCGCCTCGGTACAACAGTGTGCTTGCCTGGTAGGTTGTGCAAAATATCAAAGCCGGCGTGCGGTTATGTTAACCAACTTGTCGTGTGTGAGATAGGCAGTCCGTGTCTACGGTGCTATGTTTGAGATAAGCAACCAGTTTTGATAGTGATTTGACTGAGATGACTAGTAGGGTGTCGTGTTTGAGCTGACTAGCTTGTGCCTACGGCGTCGTGTTTGAGCTGACTAGCTTGTGCCTACGGTGTCGTGTTTGAGATGACTAACTTGTGCCTACGGTGTCGTGTTTGAGATGACTAGCGTGTGCCTACGGTGGTGTGCTCAAGATAAACAACCTATCTGTGTCTATGGTGGTTTGTCCGAGATGACTAGCCTGTGTCTATCCTTGGCAGACAAACCCTTGTAAGTGCATAGAGCTCTGTTTGGCGGGCAAAAACTTGTGTAAGTGCGTGGATCCCCTTTTGCCATGCAACACTTCAGAGCGATAAGATCTCCCTTGCTGTATCACCGGGCTTTATGACAAATCCGATGGGGCTGCCCTTATGTTCACCTTCCTGCGCAGGCGAGGACGAGGAGAGGCAAAGTTTCAAAATACGTTTTTTCAAGGCGCTTTTTTGTAGGTGCGGCGCGCTTGCTCCCCTACCTCGGTGTCCCTTGACCTAACCTGATCTCACCTGCCGTGACCTAGCCGCGCACCGCGTCCGAGGAAATCTCCTCACTTCGCGATAACTCCTCTCAGTTTCCCTTGCCACCTTCACCTTTCCTTGCCTCCATTGTTTGACATCACGGCCACCAACACATACAATGGGTGGCATTGGGCACAGCCACACGTGCTGGCAGGGGCACGGGCTTTGACCTACCTGTTGTGACGTGTGTGTAGTCACCTAGGTTTGAGTTGATCTCGAGGCACGAGAATGGACTCTTCAGTTATCGAAGTTTGGAGAAATCCCACCGATGTGCACGTGAACAAGAGATTTCATGACAAGCAGCATCCAAACCTGTGTCCATAGGAGTAGGCCTAGAGAATGAGAATAAAAACGCGTGATAGCGATATCCTGCGAATTCATATGAGCGGCGAAAGCAAAGGTGAAGGTGATAGCGAGCATGCAAGTGGAAGGGCAAACATAAGTTGAGTCACATCAGCAAGGAGCGACAGGTGGCCATAGAGGGCAACGCATTATTCCCTATAAAGCGGAGGATAACCGCGGGAGACTTGAAAGGACCTAGAGAAACGTTCCCAAGTCAGAGAAGAATAAAAATCGGGGGTCGGTGGGTGGGCGAGCGGGAGGAGGATGATGATTGCCCACAGATGCGAGGCCTTGTTGGTAGAGGGACGCGAGGTTGTCCTCGTCGGCGACTTAAACATTGCACCGCGTCCGGTGCATGCCTCAGCCCTTCCATGTTGCTCCTTGCACCTCCTTGAAGCGCCGGACACTCCGCTTGCACCAATCATATGCGCTTGCACCAATCATATGCGCTTGCACCAATCATATTCGCTTGCACCAATCATATTGGCTTGCACCAATCATATTCGCTTGCACCAATCATATCCGCTTGCACCAATCATAAGTATGCGCTGCACCAATCATATTCCGCTGCACCAATCATATTCGCTTACACCAATGATATTCGCTTGCACCAATCATATTCGCTTGCACCAATCATATTCGCTTGCACCAATCATATCCTTTTGCACCAATCAGATGCGCTTGCACCAATCATATTCGCTTGCACCAATCATGTTCGCTTACACCAATCATATTCCGCTGCACCAATCATATTCGCTTGCACCCATCATATTCGCTTGCACCAATCATATCCGCTTGCACCAATCAGGATGCGCTTGCACCAATCATATTCGCTTGCACCAATCATATTCGCTTGACCAATATATGCGCTTGCACTAATCATATTCGCTTTGCACTAATCATATTGGCTTGCACCCAATCATATTCGTAGCCATGCGGATTTGTTTACTGGTCGGAAAAGGTGATTGCCACATGGGAGAGAGTTTGGCTGAGAGCCCCAGTGCCTATGTCCCGAGAGCGTCCTCCGATGCCTATGATTCGTCATGAGAGCTCTCACCTGAGCCTTCCTCCCATGCCCATGAATTGTCAAGGAGAGCTCTGCACGGAGCTCCCCTCATGCCCATGATTCGCACGAGAGCTCTGCACGAGCCTCCCATTACCTGATGATCTTGGCCGAGCCCTCCGATGCCCATGAATCGTCATGAGAGCTCTGCACGGAGCCCTCCGATGCCCATGATTCGTCATGAGAGCTCTGCACGGAGCCCTCCGATGCCCATGAATCGTCATGAGAGCTCTGCACGGAGCCCTCGGAGGCCGTGCGAGCTTTGATGTATTGTCATGCGCAAACCCTTATTGGAGCTATAGATTATTGGCACAAACAACATGCCATGTATGGTGTCGCCCTTATTATGTTTAGATTGGTGTGCAACGGAATTTTAGTGGTTTTAGAATCAATGACACATGCACCTCCGTGGTTCTGTACAATAGTACAAATGGCCACGATCCGTCGCGGCCATTCAGCTCTGGTCCGTTTGCTTTGCAAACAGAAATTTCACGGGTACCTACGGTACTCTGAAGGCACACTGCAAACACTTTGCAATTATATTTCACCCGATTCAAAGGATGTATTTAGTAGAGTAGGCCAGATGATTACTTTTAAGGGGGAAAGAGTCTAGTGAATCGATGATCGGGACTTCAAACAAACATGGAGTTCCCACCTCTCCCAACACTGAAGGCTGCTCGACTGCAGCGTGTGTCTCCCCTCTTCCCCCACGCTGTGCTATGCCAATCCTCCCCGTGGGTCGCTCGCACTCGCGCACACCGCCGCCACCGCCATGCGCCCCCCGTCCCACTTTCTCGGCCGCCCCGCACCTTCTGCCTGCACTGCGCCCTTTCGGCCTGCCCCTCAAATCATACCGCGCTTGGCGTTGTTTGGTATTGTTCAAACCTCGCCACCTAGATACTGGCGCTTGTGGGACAATAGGGTTGTGTTTTACTGATCAGCACGTGTTCATGTGTTCATGTGGGACGGGATGCACAGATTGACACGTGCTCACCCGGGCCCGGATTTGAGGCAGTGCCTTGGAGAGTATGGCTCGTGAGTGCTTTCACCGCTCCCCGACGCAACGATGTGGCCTCCCTCCAGCAGTGATTAAGGTCGCCATCATGCTTTTCAGAACGCGCTCCGACATGGATCATACCCGCACAAGTTTAGCAGTCCGGTCGGTGGTGCGTTCAATTAAAGCATAGTGGAAGCCTCCTTCTGGCCCACTGCAGGCGAGTATGCTGCACAGGGGAGGTGAGTTGGAAGGTCGCGGGGTGCGCAGGCGAGTGTGCTGCGGGGCGGAGGTGGCCCGTTTATTGACGTCTTTCGAGAATTTCACCCCGGCAGGCGGCAGGTTGCACCCTTAAAGTCCACTCGGGCCAAGGAGCGCACAGTGCAATGCTGCAAGCTGGAGAGCCGCTGCATGGAGTGTACACCTATCCTGACATCCCGATCACCCTCAAAGTTTCCCAAATGCGCGTGCACAAAAAATGGGACCTCCTTGTTGTCACTGCTCAAAAGCGATCGGAGAAATCCAAGACAGTCAAAGCATATCCGAAGCCGCCGTCACGCCCTGCTCACTGCTCACGGGCTCAATCAGTCCAACACACTGCTAATGGTTGGCCGACATACAGCAACCACCGCTGCTGGAGGAACTGTTTGGGCATCCCGAGTTCTGTGGGGTTCCAGCTGCCGCGGCTTCCCTTTATACATGCGAGAGTCCAGATGACGCGCCTGCCAGGTCTCAGGGGGCGCCTGAAGGAAGGGCATCCCCAAAGCCGCCGAGTCTCGCGGCGCCCTCCCCATGATGTTTCACCGCCACGTCTGTTAGGTGGTGCCCAACGCCACCTCCCAAGGATTGCATGCGCCTAGTGCCCAAGCCGTGGCGTGTCTCACGTCATGCAATGCGTGTGACGGCGGGGTTAGCCTCCCCGACGGAGCACAGACGATGCCCAAAGGAATCCGCATCAGAGAAGGTTGCCATCATGCTTTGGGCGTGTGCTGACTCTTTGCACCGGAGAGCTCCATTTCTTTTGCTCTTCACATCTCATTGCCAACAGGCACACTGCATAGCATTTCATTAAAAATAGCTTTCTTCTTACATGCTTTTAAGTGTGTGAGAGAAAATCTCTTTTGGAATGTCTTCTCTAGGCTGATTCACAGCTTCACATGCTTTTTAGGCTGATGCACAGCTTCTAAGGCAAAATGTTTAGAGTCTTCTGGGTTGGGTGGGTAGGGAAGGCAAAAGAACAGAGCTGCGGATTCCCACGGGCGGAACTCCTAAATACTGTCGTGTGTAAAGCCTTTAGATCTAACTCAGCTGCTGATTTTGATCTAACGGCTCAGGAAACTCTGATCGATCTACCGGCACAGAAACCTCTAAAATTCCGCAGGCTCCAATTTAACCATTTCTTTTGCTCTTCACATCTCATTGCCATGTAACAGAGATCATTAGGCACACTGCTCTGTGCCAGGCTGCCGCTGCTGCTGCCGTCGCCATCTCGGAGTGGTCCACCCGAAGTACTTCTCCATGTGCTCGTCGGGAACAGCTGCCGGGTCAATGTAGGAGTGGATGGCAGAGGACAGCTGAGACCAGCCGCCCAGGAAGCAGCACTTCTCAAGCGCCGCGCCCACAGCCCTGGCACAGGTACAAGCCCCCTTGCGGGTGCTGTGGCCAGAGAAGTGTCCCCCTTCCGGAGGGACACACCCAAGCCTCCCCAATGCCAACTGCACCCAGCCATTAGCTTGCGCCGACTGGAGCTTTCCTTGCTCCCACGGCAGCCTCCAGTAGCTGCCCTGCACTTCCGAGCCCGTCACCGGGCGATGCCCCCAACAGGCATCCCGCACCTGCTACCAGTGCTGCAGGAGCTGCACAAGCCCCGCCACCCCCGCTGCGGGGATGGTGAGCCTCCTCCTGAGGCGCACGTGCCCCCTGCCTTTCTCCTTGTGGAGAACCACAGAGATGACCTCACCTGTGATGCTGATGTGCTCCCTGCGCATGGAGACGCCCGTCTCTGGCCGGCCGAAGGTGACGAAGGCAAACACCACGTAGGTGCACGCCCTGAGCAGCTCCGTAGCTGCCCGGCCCACCGGCTCCAGCCCCAGCCCGTGCGCATGCACCGCCGAGACATGCCTGGCAGGCAGCCAGGTCCGCACCGTCTGCTCCTCACCCGCGGCTTCAGCCGCCTGCACCTGGAGGCGGGCCATGCCCTTCACTGCTCTGGAGATCGCCCGGCCCCTGGCAGGCCCGGGGAACCCCATGTCCTCGTGGTAGTTGTTGATGGCGGATAGGTAGGGCTGCATGTTGGACGCCTGCACCGTGCCCTTGTCCAGCATGTGAGCAATGTACAGCCTCACCGTGGCCCCCGTTGCCGGAAGCCACTGTCTGCCCTCCGCCTCACAGAACGCCATGAAGGCCCGAGCCTTCGGCCGGTAGTTGCCCACCGTCTTGCCTCCCAATGCTGCCCCCTGCATCTGCACTGCCAGCTCAGTGAGGGAGCTGTCCCCCAGCTCTCCTCTCCAGCGCTCCTGAAGCGCCGCATCCCAGCCAGTCACCTCCTGCACCGCTGCCGGGAGCACCTAATACCTTTTGCTCATGTCCAGGTCCTCCTTGTCACCATCCTCGTAGGCAATGTGGGTTAGGCCGTCCGACCCCGTGTCACCCACGGTGCCGGTGTACCAGGCATCATCCTGGGGCCAGTACACCTTCACCTTGAGGCCACTCGCCAGCCCCGCCTGCGGCGCCTGCCCGGCTGCCCGCCTCCCATCCTGCAGGTAATGGCTCACCGGGAGGCGGAGATGCGGAACATGATGCCGTCCCAGCTTGAGGCCCCGAGCAGCTCGGACCCTCCCAGCCGGCTGGGAGTAAAGAGGTCCCTGCCCCGGGGCAAGATCACCACCTCGTCGGCCATGGCCTCCAGCTGCTGGAACCACATCTGCCCCGGCCAGTAGGGCGCCACCACCGTGGCGGCGCACTTCTCCTCCCGCAGCTTGTGCGCCACCTCGTCGAGGAGGGACCACGGGGGGTTGACCCAATTGACCTCTCCTAGCCAGGAAAAGGCCAAAGAGTCCACGCCCTCGCACCCCGGGTCGTGCCACTGTGCGTAGTAGCGCGGCAGCTGGGCGGAGAGCTCCGAGGCGAAGCGGTCCACGGTGTGCTGGTGCCATTCCCGCTCCGCCCACTGAAACCACCTGCGGTTCAGCCGCCAGTCGTCCAGGTCCCGGTCCCGAGACAAGCGGTCGGCCCACTCGTTTGCCTCGCTTCTGATGTACCTCGCCTGGAGCTCGATGTCGTTTAAGTCCAGCAGGATCCACAGGCGCCGCATCCGCCGCATCAGCTCCGGGTTGCGCGACGTGAAGTGCGAGAGCATGGCCACCACCGCCTGGTTGTCGCAGTAGAGGCGCACCACCTTGCCGGTGAGCTCTCTCAGGAAGGATTGCACCGTCTTGTACACGGCCTCCAACTCCAGGTGCGTGATGTGTAGATGCCGTAGCTCGTCGGACCAGAATCCTCTTGCCGCGTGCTTGAGGTTCAGCACCCCGCCCCATGCGAACAGAGACGCGTCGGTGTGCACCTTCGCTCTCGTGGGGCTGCGCCAGATCTTGCGACCGTTCCACCGGCTCTGAGCCGGCAGCCTGAGCCACCACTCGATGTCGCTCCACGCCTGCCGTGTGAGCTTCACCTTCGCGCCCCATCCCCGCCTCGTGGAGAGCACGAAGTGGAGCTCCCTGAGATACAATCTCGCCGGAGGGACTGCCAGATACACAGACTGGCAGAGCCCCGTGAACGCTGCCAGCTTCCGAGCTGGGAGCCACCTCCGCTGTCGCGACGCCTCGCTGAGAAGCGCCTTGGACTGCAGGTGAATCTTCTGCAGCCTCGCCGGTGTCACGCGGAACTGTCCCGCCTTGAGGTCCACCTCGAGCCCGAGGTGCTCCACCAGCTGCGTCGGCTCCCATTGCCCCTTTTTCTCGTTGCGCGACAATCCGAGTCTCACCAAGACCCGAGATGTCAGCTCGCGCGCCCTGAGCGCCTCGATCCTGCTGCTTAGCAGCAACAGGAAGTCGTCCATGTAAGGGAGCACCCGCGCCCCCTGCTGATGCTCCTCGCGGCCGCATCCTCCAGCTCGTCTGCGAACTGCCCAACGTCGTCGCACCTTGCTTCCGCTTTGCAGCTTCCGCACTTCCCGCCGATCCTCCGCGGATCTCGGAGAACGAAGGCACTCCACGAGCACCTTCATGACCTTGACGAAGATTCGTGGCGAGTCGTTCCAGCCGAAGGGAAGGGCGCCGCACTGGAATAATTCCCCCCGCACGTCGAACTGCATGTACTCCTGGAAGGCGGGGTCGATCCCCACGACGTGGTAACCGTCCTGGAGGTCGAAGCTGAAGCACCAGTCGTTCGGCTTGGCGAGCCGACGCAGCTTCTTCAACGTCTCCATCTTGCAGCAAGATTTCACGCAGTGAGCGTTCAACCAGCGGAAGTCCATCACTAGACGCCACTTGTTCGTCCCCGGCTTCGGCACCAGGAACACTCGGGATACGTGTCGTCGCCTCCTCGCTCGCACCCATGCGCCCGTTCTGAGACACCGCTCGGTCTCTGCGGCCATCCACTCCAGCTGCGGAGGGGTGGCGTCGCCCAACGACACTCCGTGATCGAAAGGCAGAGGCGCCTTGTCGACCCATCGCATCCTTGCCCCTTTGCTGATCCACTGCATCACCTCTGAGTTCGCGCCAGCTGCGCGCCATGCCCCCCTTCTGCTCCGCACCCTTTCCTGCAGGGTGGGCTCTTTCCGTTGAACGCCCCGAGGGGCGGAAGGCGTCCAACCTTTCCGTGATCGGAAAGTTAGGTCTGGGCTTGGGCGCCTCGCCCAAGCCCTGACCCTTTACCTCCCTTGCCGCTGCCGCGGCCACCTTCACCTTTTCCAGCGCCTTTGCCCTTGCCTCCTTGACGGTCACGAAAAGTCGAAACTTTGGCGCTGGCCTTGGCGTGCGTGTTCATCACGGCCTTCGCCTTCGTGGTGTCGAATTCCTTCAACCACTTCGTGAGCACTGAGTCGCTCACCAACCCGTCGCTGCCTGCGTACACCTTCTCCTCGATGAAAGCCAACTTCGCCCGCAACGCCTCAGCTCCGCCGTGCGACGTTGCGTCAGACTCCATGCTCGCTCTGAGCTGCAACATGGTGTAACGGTTGTTCAGGAGTGAGAAAACGCCCTTAAACGTGTTGTGCGCTGCGAAAACGCGCTCACTCAATTCCTCCACCGTTGGGGGATCCTTTTCATCTTGACACCAGTCCAGGGTCACCTCGGAAAACGCAATCGCATCGCGCATGTACGACAGCGCAGGGGCAAGCACCAACTGCTCGTAACGCATGAAGGAGTTGGTGCGTTTGGAGAGGGCGTCGTAGGTCTTTTCGTTGTACAGGTCGTACATCTGCGGCATGTCAGTCTCCAGTGTCGCAGGTCTCGCAGGGAACGGATTCCCTTCAACGTGTGGGACATACGGGAGCTTTTTTAATGCCTCCAACTCCGCGTCTCCGCTCTGAGCGGAACCACCAGCCTGCGAAACGGCTTTCGCTGCCGCCTCCTCCGCGACTTCAACTCTCGCTGCGAGAGTCTCCATCTGCTTCATCATGAGCTTCATCATTTCGCCCTGTTGCTTCAACAGGACTTCCATCCCGGACTTCGCAGCCGGTTGTCCAGCCGCGCCAGCATTGTTCTCCGACGCGCCTTGCTCACCTTCTTGATCGCTCATTGTAGTAAGTCGTCAAGGGTTTAAACTTCCACAGTAACGTTAGAATGTGGGGTAAATATTTTTGCAGTGTGCCGCACTAAGAATTTCTCCGCGAGGAAAAATTTCTTGTGAAGTTCTTTTGCGAAGGCAAAAGAACAGAGCTGCAGATTCCCACGGGTGGAACTCCTAAATACTGTCGTGTGTAAAGCCTTTAGATCTAACTCAGCTGCTGATTTTGTTCTAACGGCTCAGGAAACTCTGATCGATCTACCGGCACAGAAACCTCTAAAATTCCGCAGGCTCCAATTTAACCAGAATGTCGGCTGCACTATGTACCCATACACTGAGCTACCTGAGCGCCTCGGCGACTGCTCTGTATGCGCGCTGAAGCCATGCCTCTTGAGCCAGTCCAGCCCCAACCCCCGAGCTGCCCGAGGCAGCTCCCCACCACCAAGCCCGAGCTCGAAACCGCCACCCTGCTCCATACTAGCCCCAAAGCCTAATCTCAAGAGAGCTCTCCCGGTGCCCAGTCGTTCACCGGCCGGTCGTCGCCATTCCAGCGGTTGTTCAACAATATTAGTTCTGGCACGGTCAGCTACCTCGCCACGTGGGCAGGGGAGAAGATGATGCGATGCTGCATGTCGCCGTGCAACCTGTTGTAGGTGGGCATCATTGCCAGGATGGGCCCTCGGGCTTTGAGGGGCCCAGCATGTGTCAACTCCGCTTACCACCTCCCCCCAAAAAGCCGAGGCACATGCTTGCTTGCCCCTATGGAATTGACCGTCCCTTTCCCAGCCAAGAAAATTGCTTGATCTGGTGTGCCCTTGCCGTGATCCTGAGTCCCGGCCCGATGCCAACATATCTTGGATGCTCAGGTGATGAGATGAGACCGCTGGGCTGGGCCCGCTTCCGCCCACGGACACCTCCACACACCGGGCCTCCACGGCACGGGCCCTGTCCCACCGCCGGAGAATTCTCCACATCCTACCGCACATCCTCCATACTCTCCAAGAGCCGTGATACTCTCCTTCTCGCCTCACCAGCCGGACTGGGCCCTCGGGAGAGCGCCCTCTGCAACGTGTGATGAGTGAAAGAGTACCAGTTTCCCCCACCGCCTCCCCTACATCCCAACAAGTGTGTTCCCGTGGGATCAAGCGCAGTCCCACGATCACGGCACTTAGCCACCGAGGTGTTGTTCCGCATGAAGAACGTGCAGCAGCGCCACCCCATTCTCGGCACCCCCCACAGGAAGTCCACTTAACTTTCTGCGGTAGCTCCTGCCTACGCCCGAGCCGCATGACCCGCGTCTTGGCTTAGTTAATCACGAAGACGAGCTCAACTGCACATCTTCCACGAGTCGCCACACCTTCGGATCTGTTTAGGGCAGTGCTCATCGTCGGGATTAACTTATCTTGCTGTTCCTAACCGTGTGTGCTTATCCTTGGACCGACTCCTTTGGCACCCCGTAGGCACAGAAGACCGGCTGCTCCCAACCGTGTGTGTGGGGGCGTGCACTGTTCGATGTAATTGCTCAGGAAATTTGTCCTATCGCAAGCATAGCTTGCCCATGGCGATCTCTTGCACAGCAGTAGAGGGCAAAACTACCACTCTCAATTGGCAAAACCACACAACTGGCTTCTGCACCTGCCATGGGGCGAGCACCCGTACCCTTGGGATGCACAGGTCCGTGAGTTTGCAGTCGTCGTCTCCCACCGGCGTGCGGCACAGCGGGAGGTGGGTCCGGGTTGTCGCCAACACCGTTGCCGCGTATTCACTCCTAGCGTTAGTAAGGTTCACCGCCACGATTTTATCACCATACCATCGTAGCACCGGTGGCCTCTCAGCGCTGAGCACAGGTTCCGAAGATGGCTATGAACGTGTCGAATAACCGTAGCTTGATGCCTAAGGTATTGCACAAGCTGTTGCGGCAGCGCCCTGAAAGAGCCCACAGAAAGATGTGGGCCCTTAACATAGAAGCCCGGTACATCCCGCTCGTCCGCTTGCCAGTCCGTGCAACTCGTGACGAAGGGAAAAGGCAACATTTATCGGTAGGCATTAGATCCTCGATAAAGTCATCTTCAACCATGATATCGCACTGCCAACTGATGAGCTGGGATCTTGCGCTACCCCACCACTAATGCCTGGCCGGTAGTGAAACACCTCCTCTTGATGCTCGATGGTGCCCATCAAAGTGCTCAATCCACATCGGAAGTATCGGCCCTCCTCCGGTGCCCCCTCCCCCAATCAGCCCCCGAAGCAACCCCGCCCCCACCATATTTGGGCCCGCTCTCGGCCCAACCAATCCCCTGCCAGCAACACGCCCCTCACTCGCCTGATTTGCTTGTCGGTATCCATGCTCTTGGATTCCGGAAGATAAATGCCAAGTGCCGCTCACCACCAAACGCCCAGCCCCCAAGAACAGCCTACACCTACACCACACCACACCCGAGCCCCACCGACGTCCGGAAACCGCTGGCCGGCCGTGGCCCCAGGATTCCAGGCCCTCACCCCGGGGAAAGGGCAGGGCTGGCGCCGATCACCTAGCAGAGCTCCGGCATATATTCGGCAGTCGGCTGGGTCAACTTGGAGGGCCTTCGAGAGTATGCAAGCGCTCCCTCAGCACTCTCAACTACTCTCAAGAAGTAGCAATTACCCGGCCTCGCTACCATGCCAACCGCGTCCTGTACCCTCAACCCGTGCCGCCCATTGCCAATCTGTATGCTGCATGCTCACCAGCTCAACCAATAAGTACTTCCCAGGGAGATAATTTCCGAGACATGGGTGGTGCTCAGAAGCACCTTTGTTTCACAACAGACTTTGAGGACTTCCAGGGAGGTGGTCTGCAACCAGGGTTGCTGAGGAGTCAGCCAAACTTTTGAATTGGTAGACTCGGAGCCCGAAGTTCTCGCAGAATGAAGTGAAGTGAACTGTCGCAGCTTATTTCAAAAGCTCCGAAAGTCTCTTCATCTTCACGGGCTCCGCCCAAGCGACACAAGCCTTGCAAACTGGACATCCGTGTCGCATGCTCCGCATGGACACCGATGTCGCTCAACCAATCAGAAAGCACCTCTGTGTACCGGCTCTGCCTGAACACAGATCTGACTCGACTGTCACGGTTCCCCCGTGACTCCGTAGCCAATCAGAACACAGAGAAGTCGACCCCGCGGATTGCTCGGCTCTGCCTTGAGAAATCCTCGGGAGAAAATCCGCAAAAAATTCACAAGTCCTCGTCGAGCCTCGGGCTCATTTTTTGCAAGCAGAAATTTTCTCCCCCGTACTTCCAAAATAATTTAGAAATAAATTTCTCAATTATTTACACGTGTACATGTGTGTCTTCGTGGAGCGCCGTCGCAGAGCGCCGTCGCAGAGCGCCTTCGTGGAGCGCCTTCGCGGAGCGCCTTCGCGGAGCGTCTTCGCGGAGCGCCTTCGCCTTCGTGGAGCGCCTTCGCGGAGCGCCTTCGTGGAGCGCCTTCGCCTTCGTGGAGCGCCTTCGCGGAGCGCCTTCGTGGAG